>APFE030007214.1:0-11279 GCA_000404065.3 Pinus taeda | reverse complement strand
GTGGATTATATGTCTAAAGTTCCATATGCATCAACAATTGGAAGCTTAATGTATGCAATGGTCTGCACAAGGCCTGATATTGCACATGCAGTGGCATTTGTAAGCAGGTACATGAACAATCCAGGAAAGGAACATTGGATGGCAGTGAAATGGATTCTCAGATATTTGAAAGGTACCATAGATCAATCATTATGATTTGGTGGTTCAAACATTTCTCTACAGGGATATGTTGATGCAGATATGGCAGGTGACAGAGATAACAGGAGGAGCACTACAGGATATGTATTCACTGCTGGTGGAACAGTTGTCAGTTGGGTTTCAAAAATCCAAAGTGTTGTTGCACTTTCAACAACAGAAGTAGAGTATGTTGCTGCTACAGTGGCTAGTAAAGAAATGATTTGGTTACAAAGGTTTATGTGTGAATTGGGTAAGGAGCATGATATGGGCAGGTTATATAGTGATAGTCAACGTGCCATTCATCTTGCAAAGAACTCAGCATTTCATTCTAGGACGAAACATATACAGCTCAAGTACCATTTCATACGATCAGTGCTGGAAGATGGAGAGTTGAAGATGGAAAGGATACACACTAGCCAGAACCCTGCAGATATGCTAACAAAAGTTGTAACCAGGGAGAAACTGAGAATATGCTCAGTTTTAGTTGGTCTTCAAAGATGATGATGAAGATGAGAAACAGCCAGGTCCAAAGAGGAGTCATTTTCCAGCAAATGGAGCAGTGGTGGAGTTGCTACAATCAGTCTCCAACTGGGAGATTGTTGGGTGTGGAGCCTGATTATCTTCTATATTCAAAAGTACCGCCACATTGGACCCTAGTTCAAAATGGGGGTGGCGACGCCGCCCGTAAAATATTCACTGTAGGGGGAGTCCAGCGGGGGCAGCTGCGACCTTTGGGAGCCCCCCCTGGCGGGGGGTTTCGGGGGCAGTGCCCCTGAAGCTAAAAACAGCCATAAAATTTCCTGGTAAAAGTATAGTAATTTCTAGTCAATTTGGGTTGTTCATTAGGCGGATGATCTGAGAGTAGAACTTATGTTTAGTTTAGGGTTTTTTGCCCTAGAAGGCAACCCCTCTCTTTGTATGTGGGCATTGTATTTGAGGCTATGAGATAGATGTGTATTCCGTGTGAGCGAGAAACAAAGAGGTGAGATTGTGAGAGAAGACAGAGGATATTACAGCGAATTTGCTGTAGGTTGTGTCTCTTCATTTTGCTGGATAATAGACAGGAAGGACTGGCTGTTCAGGGTGGACGTAGCCCAAACTGGGTGAACCATGTATATTTGTGTCTCTCTTGTTTTGTGTGTTTTCTGTGTTTATATTTCTGCAATATGTTATGTGTTCCATTGCTCCGTAATATTTAATATTCTAACAACTGGTATCAGAGTTGAAGGTATATTTGGCTGATAAACTCGTAGGGAAGAAGGGTTCCTAGTTCGAGTGGGAGAAATGGCAAAAAATGGTAAGTTTAGGGTCGAGAAATTTAACGGCCAAAACTTCTCGTTGTGGAAGATGCAGATGGAATATTATTTGTATCAGAAAGATCTATACCTACCATTGGGCGGAAAATCAAAGAAGCCAACGGATATGGAAGATGAAGAATGGAACCTTCTCGATAGAAAGGGACTCGGAACAATACGACTATGCCTTGCAGCGTCGGTCGCCTTCAACATTTCGAAGGAAACAACGACAAAGGGTTTGATTAAGGCGTTGGAGAAACTATATGAAAAACCCTCAGCCTCAAACAAGGTATTTCTTATGAAACAGTTATTTAATATGAAGATGTCGGAAGGTGGATCTGTTGCAGATCATTTAATTGATTTTAATACTGTTACAAGTCAGTTATGTTCCATAGGGGTAAACTTTGATGATGAAGTTAGAGCTCTGTTATTCTTGTGCTCATTACTAGAAAGTTGGAATGGTTTGGTAATGGCCATTAGTAACTCCGTTACTAGATCTAGTACTTTAAAGTTTGATGATGTTTTCGGTGCTATCCTTAACGAGGAAATGCGACAAAAAAGCTAGAGGAAGAAAAATGGAAAGAGAAAAGAGCTCAGGATATCGCAGTAAATCAAGGAAAGGCAGATCCAAGTCCAGATCTGGGATAGTGTGCTGGAAATGCGGAAAGAAAGGACACCTAAAGAAAGACTGTAGATCTCGGAAGGGAAAAGAAGGAGATTCACAGCAAGAAAACAATCATGAAGCAATGTGACAGGTGAGGTGTTACAAGATGCTTTGATTCTTTCTTTCGAAAATATTACTGATTCCTGGGTGGTAGATTCAGGGGCCTCATTCCATGCCACACCTGATAAGAAATACTTTCATGACTATGTTCAATGCGATTTTGGACAAGTTCGTTTGGGTGATGATAAACCCTGTAAAATTGTTGGAATGGGTAAGGTTCTTGTAAAACAGCAGAATGGAAACCAATGGCTACTAAAGGAAGTAAGGCATGTTCCAGATATAAAGAAAAATCTGATTTCAACAGGGCAGCTAGGCGGTGAAGGTTGTGTGACAACTTTCACAGATAAAGCTTGGAAGGTCACTAAAGGAGCCCTGGTAATAGAAAAAGGCGAAAAGGTTGGTACATTGTATTTATGCAATGGTATTTCTAACTCTGTTAATGCTTTAACTTCCAAAGGAGCAGATGCAGCATTATGGTATCATAGGCTTAAACACATGAGTGAAAAAGGGATGAAAATTCTTCACTCAAGGAATTTGTTGCGGGGTTTGAAGAATGTTGATTTGGACTTCTGTGAGAATTGCATTGATGGAAAACAGAAGAGATTCATATTTCTCAGAGTTGGGAAAGAAAAGAAGAATGAAAAATTGGAGCTTGTGCATACAGATGTATTGGGACCTACTCAGGTATCATCTCTTGGTGGCTCTTGTTATAATGTTACTTTTATTGATGATGCAACTAGAAAAACTTGGATTTATTGTATTAAGAATAAATCTGATATATTTGATACATTTAAGAAATGGAAAACTTTGGTTGAGATTGAGACAGGAAAGAAATTGAACTGTCTTAGATCAGACAATGGAGGTGAATATTGCAACAGAGAGTTTGATAGGTACTGTTCAGAGCATGGAATTCGCAGAGAGAAGACAGTTCCAAGAACACCACAAGAAAATAGTGTGTCAGAAAGGATGAACAGGACAAACATGGAGCGTGCAAGGTGCATGAGATTGCATGTAGGATTGCCTTTACAGTTTTGGGCAGATGCTGTAGATACTGTTGTTTATCTAATAAATAGAGGGCCTTCAAGTTCCTTGGATGGTGGTTTTCCAGAGGAAGCATGGACAGGTAAAAAGGTAAACTACTCTATTTTAAAGCCTTTTGGTTGTGAGACCTTTGTCCATATTGATAAAGAAAATAGAACAAAGCTTTAAGCAAAGTCAAAGAAATGTACCTTTATTGGATATGGTGTTAATGATTTTGGTTATCGCTTATATGATTATGAAAATCACAAAATCATTAGGAGCAGAGATGTAATATTCAATGAAAAGATCTTGTATAAGAATCAGCTGCAGGAAAAGAAACAAGAAAAGGAAAACAAGGAATATGCAGTTCTTGATGAAATCACTGAAAAAGTAAAGGTGCCTGAAAATAATAATAATCAACAACCACAACAACAGAAACCATCACAACTAGAAGAGGCACCCCAAACACCTGAAAGTGGTGTTAGAAGATCTACCAGGATAACTATACCCCCTGAACGATACTCTCCTTCATTATATTATTTATTGTTGACTGATTCCGGTGAACCCGAATGTTATGAAGAAGCAATGCAGGTTGAAAGCAGGAAGAAGTGGGAGGTAGCCATGGAAGAAGAGATGGACTCCTTAATGCATAACCAGACTTGGGATTTAGTCAGGTTTCCTGCAGGAAAAACTACATTGAAGAAAAAATGGGTTTACAGGTTGAAGGAAGAAGATGGAGGAAAACAAAGGTACAAAGCTAGACTTGTGGTGAAGGGGTTTGCACAAAAGAAAGGTATTGATTTTGATGAAATATTTTCTCTTGTTGTTAAAATAACTTCATTTAGAACTATTTTAGGTCTAGTATCAGTTGAAGATTTGCATCTTGAGCAGTTAGATGTAAAGACAACCTTTCTCCATGGGGATTGGGAGGAAGAGATATATGCAGTAGCCACAAGGATATGAGGTAAAAGAGAAGGAGAAACTAGTGTGTAGGTTGAAGAAGAGCTTGTATGGCTTAAAACAGGCTCCAAGGCAGTGGTATCTAAAATTTGACAAGTTTATGTTTGAACAAGGTTATATTGGATGCCACTCTGATCATTGTGTTTATCTGAAAAAGGCAAAATGATGGCAGCTATATTATATTTTTATTGTATGTAGATGAAATGCTTGTTGCAGGGTCTAACATGTAGGAAATAAATGTGCTCAAAAGAAAATTGGCAAATTCATTTGCAATGAAGGATTGGGAGCTAGAAAACAAATCCTTGGTATGAGAATAACTAGAGACAGGAAAAATCGCAAATTAACATTGTCTCAGAATGAGTACGTACAAAACGTGTTGAAAAGATTTAATATGCACAATGCAAAACCAGTTGTACACCTTTTGCTAGCCATTTCAAACTTAGTAAGGAAATGTGCCTAAAGACCCAAGAATACATGGATTATATGTCTAAAGTTCCATATGCATCAGCAGTTGGAAGCTTAATGTATGCAATGGTCTGCACAAAGCTTGATATTGCACATGCAGTGGGAGTTGTAAGTAGGTACATGAACAATCCAGGAAAGGAACACTGGATGGCTGTGAAATGGATTCTCAGATATTTGAAAGGTACCACAAATCAAACATTATGCTTTGGTGGTTCAAACATTTCCCTACAGGGATATGTTGATGCAGATATGGTAGGTGATAGAGATAATAGGAGGAGCACTACAGGATATGTATTTACTGTTGCAGGAATAGCTGTCAGTTGGGTTTGAAAAATCCAAAGTGCTGTTGCACTTTCAACAACAAAGCAGAGTATGTTGTTGCTACAGAGGCTAGTAAAGAAATGATTTGGTTACAAAGGTTTATGGGTGAATTAGGTAAGGAGCATGATATGGGCACGTTATATAGTGATAGACAAAGTGTCATTCATCTTGCAAAGAACTCAAAATTTCATTCTAGGACTAAACACACACAACACAAGCACCATTTCATACGATCAGTGTTGGAAGATGAAGAGTTGAAGCTGGAAAAGATACACACTAGCCAAAATCCTACAGATATGCTAACAAAAGTTGTAACCAGGGAGAAACTGAGAATATGCTCATTTTCAATTGGTCTTCAAGGATGACAATGAAGATGAGAAATAGCCAGGTCCAAAGAGGAGTCATTTTCCAGCAAATTAAGTAGCGATGGAGTTGCTACAATCATTCTCCAAGTGGGATATTTTTGTGTGTGGAGCATGATTGTTCAGAGGTCTTTGTTTCAGCTGGATGTATACCCCAGGAAGTTTGTACACCCCTCAATGCGGGGGGGTGCAGAGTGGACTTGTCCCACCCGTGGGGAACCAGTGGGGTCGATCCCCCCCGGCTGGGGGGTCCGGGGGCCAGCAGTCACTCAACAGGGGCTTGGGGGCAGCACCCTCAAAGTTAAAAACAAATGTAAAATTGCCTTGTAAAAGTATAGTAATTTCTAGTCAATCTGGGTTGTTTATTAGGCGAATGATCTGATGGTAGAACTTATGTTTAGTTTAGGGCATTTTATTTGAGGCTGTGTAATAGATTTGTATTCTCCGAGCGAGAAACAGAGAGGTGAGACTGTGAGAGAAAATAGAGGATATTACAGCAGATCTGTTGTAGGTTGTGTCTCTTCATTTTGCTGGATAATAGAAAGGAAGGACTGGTTGTTCAGGGTGGACAAAGCCCAAACTGGGTGAACCACGTATATCTGTGTCTCTCTTGTTTTATGCATTTTCTGTGTTTATATTTCTGCAATATTTTATGTGTTCCATTGCTCCGTAATATATAATTTTCTAACAAGAGAGGGAGGGATGAAGAGAGACATAGAGGGAGAAAGGTGGAGAGAGGCAGGGAGTTACAAGGGAGAGATGAAGAGAGAGTGAGGGAAAGAGGAGAGAAGGATGGAAGAGAGAGAGATAAGGGGAAGAGAGAAAGTAGGAGGGAGATAGATAGATAGATATGGAGAGAATGTGTGTATGTTTGGGAGGTGAGATAGAGAAAGGGAATAAGAAAGAGACATATAGATACAAATATAGATATTACATAGTATTATATAACAAACCTAGATCCATCGTAACCCTGAATCTATCTAGCGTCAAGAGGGATAAAATCTCTTGAGGTGTGAACCATTCCTTAAGTTTTGAGCTCAAAGAATAGGTTTCCACCTCGAGAGATTTGATCTCTCACAGTGCTTGATAGATCTGAGGTTAAGATTGATCTAGGCTAATAACGTTATAATTAATAATAACTTATTTGATATGATTATTATTATTATTATTATTCTGTTTTTTTTGTTGTTTCATGATAATAAAGCTATGTTTAAGAATATATCATTCTTGTTTTATGGTTTATTAAAGAGGGTAACTAATATAATAATTGTAATTTTGATATGTGAATTAAAATATGGATTCTCATATTATGCTCAATGATTAATTTTGTCAATTAAATTTATATATAATCATTATTGAATTTATTTAAATGATATTTTTGTTAACATTTTAAATATTATAAATATAATTATCATAGCATAAATATAAATTTATTTTTATCTATTTATTAGAGGAATTTGTATTTCTATGACAAGTGTAGAACTTGTGATTACTTGATAGAGACATCACATTGGTATGTATTTAGGGGATTTGAATAAAGAATCTCATTACTCACATAAATTTACATAACAAGATCTTGCCAAAAGAATTACTTAGGGGAAATATAAATTCAAAAATTTAAACATAGGTTTAGATAATATTATGTAGGTACATTTCATGTCAAAAAGTTTTCTTGTTTTAAGTTACTTTTTATCCATGACTATCTTTAATTAAATTTTCATTTACATTGTCATCCACCCAACCCCCTAATACTTTTTTAGAGTTGTGGGGTGTGACTAGACCCAATCTTCATAATATATTATGAAGATGGGATTATCTAAAAATCCTCTCTATTTAATTACCTCAATTCACAATTCCAATGTCATCATTGTTTTCCTCTCTTCAAAATATTTCCAATGATATAATTTTTGTCTTAATTCAAGCTATTGGCACAAATATATGCCACTTTAAAATTATTCCCTTTTTAAAGGGCCATGTCATCATTTGTATGATCCACGTGGCATTCCTAACCACATGGTATCTCAAATTTGGTTTACGTTTTGGGCCTATGTGGCATAAGGGGCCTCACCATATCGGCAAATTCCAAAGATATCAAAGTTAAAACCTCTTGAAGCTTTGATAGACAATAGTGTGAATATCCACTATGGCCCCATAACCCTTGGCATTTAAATATTTGATATGGATGAAATCTAATATGGGAAAAACGCTCAATCCTTCAGATATCAAACAAGTTCCTAGCCCAACAATCAATCACTATGCTAGGAAGCTACTTGTTCTTCCACCTCATCATTATGCAAACCCATCACAAACTATCATGTGGTGCCAATTTGTATGTCTATCACATTGTCATTCATATCAAGATATCAAAATATAATAGTTCTTTAGGTGGAAGGCCTCCCAAAACTATTGATATGCCAACATGCAAATATAGTAGCACACAACCACATCAACCAGAAGCTAAATATCATTACATAACACATGGCATGCACTAACATGTCCTTGGACATGTGGTACCCCTATCGTATGCCACGTGTCACTGACCACTCACTCGAAAGGTGGACCCAAGGATTAGTTCCAGGTGACACGTGTCTCCCATGTTGATTTCCATGTCATCATCAATGATGTCATGCTAGCATCATCATCCAAGACCTCCAAGGATCCAATATTTCAATTTCATTGATATCCAAGGGTGTTAGAAAATGGTTCCAATAGACGAAAATTTAGGACCATAATGTGATGATTAGCCAGTTGGGCTTCCATATATCGAATAATTTTCCACTTGTTTTCTACCACATTCATCCTACGGAGAATATGTCAATAAGTCCCTCCTTGTGAATAGCTCCTAGTCCTAACTCCCTCGATCCATTATAACTAGGGGCTAAGACCAGAGCCTCCATAAACCCCAACACTTTGACCCCTCCTTGTATCAACATGGGATTCCATTCCCAAATTTTCCCAAGGAACTGAGATGCTAAGGGACCTTATTCCCAAAACAGACTAGGCTCACAAGGAAATAATTTAGGTTCCCAAGGATTAGGGATTTTAACTTAAAACTCTATGAAAAATAGGACCTCCACCCACCATTCCTTTCAAATTTATGGTAGGTATACATCACGTAGATTTAAAATAATTCATTTAGTAGGCATATATGCATCTCTTTAATAGCACAATGAAGTTTGACCTATTAAATTCATAAACATACAAAATATATATTCGAATTGAGCATAAAGGGAAGGCTACCATTATCACCCAACATTTTTTTCATCAAAGTATGCCTTCTAAAATTTAGGAAATATTTACTAGCCACTTAGCATACCATTTTTTCATAATTATTTCAATAACATCCCAATTCACAACTTACACTGTAAAATTATAGTATATTACTTGAATAAAAGCATTGAAAAAAAAATTACATTCCTTAAGCAAAAGAGATAATACACTTATATATTCTTGTTAAGTCTATTATAAACTAAGAATGGGATTACCACTCTCCATCCAATTGTAGGCACACCTACATTAATTTCCTTGTAATTGGCCAGCTCCAACCTAGATCTAATGTCTAAAGGATACTTCACTCAACGTGTCACCTCAAAGGTAAAATTTTAGGGTAGAGATTTGAAGGCCAATATCCTTCGGTTGTTAGGAAACAAGGGTATCACCTCTCAAGCTATGATTCATGGCTCAATTCACAACAATTATTCCTAATGAAGCCTAGACATCACAATCGGAGATGCATTCTATACTTGTATAGTACCCTGGAAATCCTCCCTTTCTAGTGATTCTTGTGCACAACGCAATCACACAATGTATTTATTCTTTTCCACCTAACTCAGATGAAGGGATTCTCTCAATGGTTTCTTCACCTATCTCTAATTAAACTAGGACTATAGAATCCAATTCCATATACAGGTTATAGTCCATAGCATTCTTAATATCCTATGTTACACAACATTTGTGATCCCTTACATCTCCAAGTTCATTGCAATATTCCTTGGCTTTCAATGATATAAGACTTCCTCCTAATCCTCCCCATGAATGTTAGTTTCACATAAGGGATTTGGGGTTTCAATTGTTAGGTTTTGAAATCAACCCAAGGTTGTCACGAGGTATGCAACCCATTCTTGGGAAATTCCAATCTCTTTTTCCATACTCCTCATAATTGGTCGGGAAAGTTGGTAGCTCAAATAGCACATTAGGGGGGTTTGAGAATTGAATTTAATAAAGCTTGGAAGACATCCCAATCACTTTCACACACTTCCTATGAAATATACCCTTATAGTCCATTTTCATTCATATACGCATGTTCTCATCGTGAACTTGAGCATTTTCATAATTAACCGACATGAACATTTACACCAACTAGTTTGCATCTTTATCCATGTTATTTCTCCAACATTATCATCCTTTCAATTGCATTAGAAAATATGGGGATTATTAAAGACGTATAATACATTCCCCTCCTCCTTAATGGGATACCATCCTCAATATTCTATTATCAGTAGAACTAAACTTTATATAGATAACTTGGAATTGAGTTTTATACAAAACAAAATGGGTATGAATTTCTCATGGAATTATCAAGATTTCACATTACTTCATTTGGTCCAAATAGAGTCCATTGCACCTTCACTTTCCTAATGACTCAATGTTGGAGTGTGGTTTTCCACCTGTTGAGTATGCAGTATGGTTCCAACTAGAATTCTCCCTTAGGTTCCACTTATACCATAGTCCAAACAACGATACAATTAGCATCATATATATACTATTTAAGAAAATATATATGAAATACATCATGTGCCTTTACTGTACGATCCAAGGCGAGTATGTAAGGTACCTTTCCCACTCTCTCCATGATTAAGAAGATGTAATATCCCCAATTTTGTGAACATGGGATTCACTAAGGAATTTTTCCCAATTTTAGTAATAATAATAATTTAAAAGGGGAAATTATTATTGGAGAAAGGTGGCTAGCATTATTTTATTTGATAATGGTGACAAATTATTATTTTTATTAAAATGGCAGCAAAAGTCACTTAGTGGAAAATGGCCTCCACAAATAAAATAATTTTTAAATGGAGTATAGAAGCATGAGGAGAAATTATAAAGGGAGGATGGACTCAATTTCTAGATTATATTTTGACTATTTCACTATAAATTCCATCCTCTTGGAGATGTGGAACACAAGAAGAGAAGTGTTGTTTAGCATAGGGATTTTAGGAAAGATCCCACCCTCATTTTAGAGAACTCCAAGTGTCTCCCTAGTGAGGAATTTTGGAATTCCAATTCAAGGCTCTACTGGAGCTAGATCACAGGAGCTTACATACTACTGCACACTTCCTGGGTCCAAAGGCAGTTCATGGAGCACACATTTATTTAGCTAGAGTGATTTGGGAGATCTAATGATTTGCAAAAAGTTTTTCCTACCTTGAGACACGAATTTTAGTAGTGATTTGTAGGGCAGAAGTTGTGGCCAGTTGCTAGGATAAATTTATCCATTACGGTTGTATGCAGAGCTCACTAGAGATAGCTTGCACATGGTAGAGGAAAACTAATTTGCAAAGGAGATTGGCTAGAGGAGAAAGGTATTTTTTGGAGGGATTTCATGTGGAATTCTAGTGTCACTTCAGTGGAGGTTTTGTGGATTTCTAGAGCATTATTTCACAATAGACCCTTCTCCCTGCTAGAGGGCCACTCCCACCATTGGGTGCTCTCTTTCTTCACTTAGAATTAGGCCAAACCTTTCTACGGTTTTGTTGGCCTTGTTGAGAAAAGGCACCAACTCCCATTTTACAATTTTTTGTCAGGCCAGGGTAACTCTAGAATGAGCGAGAGAAAAACTGATATTTTATTCATTAGCTAATACACATTTATATACACAAACATGACGGATCAGTTCATCTTCTTGATGACTGTCCAGTTCACCCATCCGTTTCGGATTAGGTGTCAACATTCCCC
>APFE030007203.1:18040-61451 GCA_000404065.3 Pinus taeda | reverse complement strand
TGGAACTCCCACAACTTTCTGGGGTGAAGCTGCATTTGCTGCAGTTGTTATTCTCAACAAAACAAATGTCCGGGTGAATAGCACTCAAACCCCTCATGAGCTTTGGTATGGTGAGACTCCCTCGGTAAAATATTTCAAAATTTTTGGAAGCAAATGCTATATTAAAAATACTGATGAACATCTTGGCAAGTTTGAACCTAGAGCAGATGAAGGCATTCTCCTTGGTTACTCTCCCCACAGCAAAGCATACAAGTGTTATAATAAAAGGCTTGGAAAAATTGTTCAAAGTATAGATGTAGTGGTTGATGAAGAAGAAAACACTCCTCGGTAGGTAAGATCTGAAGATTTCGAAGATGATGAGGACTATCCATCAACATCAAATCAGATTCATGATGAATCAGACAGCTATGAAGAAGAACCTCAAGAGGCACCAGAGGAACAGGTAAGGATAGAAGAGAAGACTCCATCTAGGTATGTTCAAAAGAATCATCCTGAATCTCAGATTTTGGGGCAGAAGGAAGCAGGTGTACAAACTAGAAGAACAATTGCAGAAGCCTCAAGCTATTTGCAATTGCTCTCCTCCACTGAGCCACAAAATGTAAAAGAGGCATGCAAAGATGAAATCTGGGTCAAGGCAATGGATGAAGAACTTGAGCAGATTGAAAAGAACAACACTTGGGAGTTGGTTCCCAGACCAAAAGATAAGAATGTCATAGGGACAAAATGGATCTTCAAGAACAAGTTAAATGAGAATGGGGAAGTTATTCGAAACAAAGCTATACTTGTTTGTAAAGGGTATGCTCAACAAGAAGGGATAGACTTTGAAGAAACTTTTGCTCCCGTTGCTAGACTTGAGGCCATCAGAATGTTCCTTGCTCTCTCTAGTTTTCAGAAGTTCAAAGTATTTCAAATGGACGTGAAATCAACCTTTCTGAATGGAGACTTAGAAGAAGAAGTGTACATTGAGAAACTAGATGGATTCATCCTTGGTAATGATCCAAATCTTGTATGCCAAATTAAAGAAGGCTCTCTATGGTCTCAAACAGGCTCCAAGGGCTTGGTACTATCGTCTGGACAAATACCTTCATCAACAAGGTTTTTCAAAGGATCAGCAGATATCAATCTTTATACAAAAATTGAAAATAACAAATTGCTAATACTTGTTGTGTATGTAGATGATATCATATTTGGCAGCAATGAAAAAGCTATGAGTCAAAACTTTGCCTTGATAATACAGAAGGAATTCGAAATGTCTTTGCTTGGAGAACTGACATATTTTCTTGGTTTAATAATCCAACAAAATAAAGGCGGGATCTTCTTGTCTCAAACCAAGTATCTCAAGCAGATTTTGAAGAAATATGGCATGGAAGATGCAAAACCAGTGTGTACCCCCATGGTTACAGGATGCAGTCTCAGTACAAATGATGAATCAACAGTTGTGCATCAACCAACCTACAGGTCTATGATTGGAAGTTTACTTTATTTGACAGGTACCCGACCAGACATCATGCATGCAGTTGGAATAGTTGGGAGATTTCACGCAAATCCAAAGGAAACTCATCTTCAAGTAGTGAAGAGAATTTTCAAATATCTTCAAGGGACTCAAAACTATGGCTTATGGTATCCTAGAGATACAGATCTCACACTTCATGCTTATACAGATGCAGATTGGGCTGGAAGCGTGGATGACAGGAAGAGCACAAGTGGTGGAGCATTCTTTATGGGTTCCAGATTAGTATCCTGGATCAGCAAGAAATAGAGTTCGATTGCCTTATCTATAGCTGAAGCGGAATATGTGGCAGCTGCATCTTGCTACACTCAACTCCTTTGGATGATGCAGACCTTGCAGGATTTTCAAATCACTTGTACACCACCTATCCCCATCTTATGTGATAATACAAGTGCAATCAACATTTCAAAAAATCATGTCATGCATTCAAAGACCAAGCACATACTGATCAAGTATCACTTTCTTCAGGAACAAGTGTTGGAACAAAAGGTCAAATTGGAGTATGTTCCTTTTAAGGAACAAGTTGCTGATATTTTCACCAAACCACTACCTAGGGAAACTTTTGAATATCTCATACAGAAGCTGGGAGTTGTTGAGGTATCATCTTGCTGTTAAATCTTGTCAGTTTCAGAGAAAAATGGGTGTACGCGCGTTGGATAAGGAGTATCCGCATACATACGCTAGTTTGTGCAAAGAAAGTCACGTATATGGAGGCTTGATGGATATTAGAAGGAGCAGGCTCTGGTTGAAGATATTCTGATGTGGGTCTAACAGAGACCATCCGGCACAGGTTCAGGGGGAGTAGATAATATTTTAATAATGCATTGCTGGCATTATCTTAGAATCTTTTGGTTCTGGTTCATAGCTGTTGTTGATTTCAGGTGGAACAAAGACAGAGGGAGAACAGAAGGAAATCTTGGTTGCTGATCTGAATGAAGATTGATAGTTGCTGCTGCTATCAGTTGTTGATGACTTTCATAAGTCATGTTTTAAATATTCATCTCTATGTCATGTATCTCTTTCTTATATGGTGTCAAGGTCATGTAACGGCCTATATTGGTTCCCCACTATGCCTGAGATGAAGATGTAATGTACTTGATCATCATATGTAAATTTCTGATGTATATGGATGATCCCCACTTGGTTGGGTGATGGATGTATTAAAGTCTTTTGGTGATAGGAAGGTCTTGTATTGTTGCATAAGTCTTGGTTCTTCTTAAAGAACATCTTTTTGCAGATCTTGCCTACAGACAGGGGGAGCATGGTCAGCACAGCAGGACAGAGATTTCAGCATGTACTCAGGGGGAGCACAACCCTTTTCCCTTGATGACAAAGGGGGAGAATGATCTTGAGGATCTTGGTGTTGCCATCAAGTCCAAAGGGGGAGATTGTTGGCATTATGGCATAGGTTTGGAGCTATGGCACAGGTGTTGTCCTTGATGGCAACTCTCTTTGGTAACAGATCTCAGTTCAGGCACTCAGAAAGAAGAAAAAGACATATACGCAGGTTCATCTAGAAAAATGCGCGTATACTCACGGGTTATACATTACAAAAGAGCGTATATGTTGGGGATCATATTTTTGGTCCATGGTACTTAGTCCTTGGAATTTGAACCTATGTTTCGGACCAAGGTGTCTCGGCAGATGTGCTGATCCCTAGTTTTGGGTTCATGGTATTGAAATGTTATGGTTTTGGACCATGGTATTGAGGAAGGCCTAAGTCTATAAAAGAGGAAGGAGATCATGTGGCAAAGAATCAACGGAATTATTATTGAACATCTGATAAAGTGCTAGAGCTGGAATATTGGTAATGGTGCAGATCTAGATCTAAATGAAGAAGGAACATTAGCGCAAAAGGAGGATAAGTTCTATTCATGGTATTATTTCCAACACTTCTATATGAACTTTGGCTGATGTCAATTCTTCTTTCATCTTCAAGTAATCATTTGATAACTTTGTTCCTTTTGCAAAGTGTCCTTTTGAAAAATATTTTATTGCAACATATTACTTTGGTTGGTTCTTGTGTGGTAACCAACTTTTATTAGTATTGGTTCTTGTGTAACAATACTTTTGTTATTTTTGTGTTGCATCAAAAGACATTGAAAACATTTAATTAACCATTCATTCTATGATCATCATTTGCAAAACATGTAATGTTTTGAATCATAATGCAATACTAGTTGTTTGGAAAAGTATGTTGTTTAGGATGCCATGTGTATAAAGGACATATATGACATATGAAAGGTGATAATGGAATATGAATGTGATATATATTGCTAAATATGAATATGAGGTATGAACATGAATTCCCCCTCCAACCAGAGATATGAAAATGTGAAAAAGGAAGTGAGGAACTTTCCAAAGTTATAATTTTAAGCATTTTAAGGAATTGCATGACTAAAACTTAGAAAACCACATACCTTCACTTGCCGTCAATGTACATGAGTTGTGGATGCTGAAGAGTGTGGCTGTTGATGCTGTTGGATCATGGAGTATGCAAACAAAGGAATTTGGATCTTCTTCTATGTTCTCTTTGCTGATGACAAGGTTTGAATCTTTATTGCTGCTATAACAAATTGATCTGCTGAAAACTGTTAAAATGATGTAGTCTTCAATCATTACAACACCCGATGGTACAATTCTAGTCATGCGAATAAATGTGTCGATGTCAAGCATGAAGATAAGTGATTGGATTATCGACCATTGATGCATATCGTTAACCAATGCGAAGCAACTCACCATTAATGTTAATGAGTGCCAAGGTACCTAAGTACATCTTGCGAAGGGCAAATAGATAAGTTGATTTCGAGCCACTTGTAGGATCCAATGATCAAGGGACATTCGTGTATTCCCATGATTAATGGCAAGAGGGCCTATCATTAAGGCACTCAAGCCTCAAGGTATTACTAAGGACTCTAGCCTTGAACCGAGATAATTTGCTGATATCGATAGGCCAAGACTTGTTAGAAGGGAGGCCTTAAGGAATCCTCCATCATCTAACTCGAGCATGAAAGAATAATTTGAAGGATTATGGATGAGAAATTTTGCAATGGATCAAGGTTTATTTGGAAAAATGAAAAGGAAATGGAATGAATAAACTTTGTAGACGAGTTGAATGTTTTTATTGTTGGGTTACAAGTTAGTGAAAGTGAAGCAGCAAAATGACTGTGAAGGAAAATTTACTAACTAAAAAAGTGAGAATGCAATGAAGGTTTTATTTACTGAAAAAGGAGAAATACAATTATGAATGTAAAGGGAAATGAGGCGAATGTTTTATTGACTGAAGATGCATGGATGCAATGGAGACACTGACATTTGAAAGGCTTGCAAGTGATGGGTCTGATCTGACATCATGTGCTCATGCATTGATGTTTCATCTTTGTTGCTGCTTTGATCATTTTCTTGTGAAAGAAATGTGTCCTTTAAGATGCTTTTGAATGATTTGATAGATATGATGACATTCTCCCCCTTGGCTTACCCGAAAGCATGTCCTCACGCTTGAAATGGGGTCTTTAAAAGACAATGTTTGCTTCTGGTCATTTGTTTCTCTTCCTGGAACCTGCAAAAACTTAGTACTTTTTCTATAGTGAAATGTAAGTTTATCATAAGAGAGAGGTGATCAATCTCTCTATTTATGACGTTTGCAAAAATAGCATGTATTTTCTTATACCTAAAGGTGGAATGAGTTTTGTGACGTGTAGGTGATTTGGAAGGTTCCAAGACACTCTTATGTGGCCTCCAAGACTCAAATTCGAATTCTCTTGAAGATTTGAAGGAGATTTGGGATAGGGGTAAAGCATATCTCATGGAGAAAAATCATAGGTAAAGGAATATGTGTCTCATATTGGTTGTAACCATATGAAGGATTTGTGGATCTAGGAGGGATTAGTGGATCTTCGTTAATGAGTTAGTTGCTTATGTTTTTATATAGATAGGAACACCTCCTCCATTGCAAAGGGATGACTCTTGGAGCATGTATCCTAACTTATGATGGAATAGAATAAGGTTTTCTTTCTATAGTTTTAGATATAAATTTTCTTAATGTAGTAAATGAATTTATGGAATAGTTTCTCACTTTGTTCTTAAGAGAATTGAGCTCACTCTAAAAGGATCAAAGAAACATTTTATTTCATTATATATTTGATTTTCATTTAATTACTTAGATGTTTGAAGATTTTTCATTATTAATGAATGAATTTTAGTTTAAATCTTATCAGCATATGAAAGAACAAACAAGGGTCTAAGTTAGGTTCTCTTCCATTTGATATGAGTAATAATTGAAATTCATTGTCTTTTTCTAGTTTCAAGTGATTTTTTGAATTCCCAGTTTTCCAACAATGACATTAATGATGAATGAATTTGTAATGAAGAACAACAAGGACCTCCTTAGTTAGGAGCCTCTTCTATTATTTGTTTATGCATCTTAAGTTATTGTCCATTAGTGGTTTTCCCAAGTTAGGAGCCGATTCTCCCAAGTTAGGAGCCACTTCTCCTACTTATTACATAATGAATTAGAAATTACCTAGTTAAATTTTATATTTGTAATATTCACTTCTAATTAGTTTATAATTTCATTCCCTTTAGTTTCCATAAGTTATCTTTTAAATCTGATTATAGTTAGGTCCCATATATTTTAGTTTGCTTCTAATTTTTACGAAACCCCCGGGTTGACAATTAGATAATAGGTATTTAACAAACAATTAAATCACCCAACATTTTTGCACTGTTTCCGGGGAAGCAAACTTAGATGTAACTAAGTTAGGAGGATTGTTTAGGAAACATTTTCTTTTAAGGTCATTTTCATTTGGGGTTAGATGCATTTAGGCATTTTTCATTTAATTTTATTTGCATTTGCATATAGAAAACATAGAACATTAAAATCAAGAACCCCCATTCATTTAAAAATAAAAAATAAAAATAAAAATTTGCATAAACAAGATCTCAAGAGCTTCGTGCTATGACAATTGAAGAAAATAAAAAAACTAAAGATCACATTCAAATTTGGTTTCAACTAGTCACTCTTCATGATCATGTCTAAGAACTCAATAGGGTTTACTTTTCAAACTTGGATATGAGTCTACTCATGATCTTGTTGCACAAATGGATGCGTTGGAAATTCTCTTATACTTAAGAGAATGTTTGATTTCTTTTTCAATAGAATAGGACTAACAAATTAAAAACAAGTTTTGCGACAAATTTGTGATTTTGTGGTACAATAAGAGTCGCACATGTACTAATACTAATCCTTGGCAGGAAAAATTTCAACAAAAAAATTTGTGAGAAAGGAACACATGCGAAGGTGGAAGAATGATAGTTCAAGTAAGAGCTCCATTCTTTTCATTTTATGTTTTGCATCCAAATTTTTAAGAGATGAATCAACTAATAAAAGCTTGAGTATTCTAAACTCTTGCGCTTTGTGTGGCCTAGAGGATCAAAAAATAATTTTTCATGTTAGTATATCTTTTGTTAAATAAAATAAAAAAATTATTCTTCTCTTTATTATTTGTTTCTTTTTTATATATATAATAATATACATATTAATGTTCTTATATATTATATATATATATATATATATTATATATATATATATATATATATATTAGATATATATATATATATTTAAAAGTTAATGGAACACATATAAATTTAAAAAAAAAAAAAAATTGCTTATTTAAACAAATTTGAAATAATAAAAATAAATAAAAATACAAAAATGAAAATGAGAATAAAGAAAATTTAAACAAATTTTTTTTTTGAAGCCAACGAAATGAATTGCTACAAATGTTATGTGTGATTTTGAAAAAATGAAAGATAATTGTGCATTCTACTGATTTTGACAAAAAAAAAAAAGCACCGGCAATTACCTAAGCAAAGGCATAATATGCAAAGGTTAAAAACGTCAGTTTTAAAATGCATTTTGTGACCAAATGAAAATGAATCTCAAAAATATAAAACATGGGTTTTTTCTCAGAATGGAGTGAATTATGTTTAACACAAGATATTTCCTCAAAGTCCATAACTATTTGAGATATGTTCAGGGTTCTCTGGAGCCTTATTTGCGAGGTTGCATGAAAAAAATAGTTTTCAATTAAATACAGCCAACAACGAAGGTCAAGGCCATGGCCATCTAATGGCCCAACCATAGAGCCATGGTCAGCCACCCAACAACATTACCAAGCTGCAGATAAAAAAAAAAATTGATAAATTTAAAAAAAATGATAAAAAAAAAATAATAATAATATAAATTACAAAAAAATATTATTATAAAAAGAAATAAAAAAAATAAAATAAAATCTTGCAGAAATTTTTAGAAGTGATATTTTCTCCATGCTTACAACCTACAACAAAACATATATATATAAAAAAATCATAAACATTTTCCAAGCTTTTATAAAATAAAAATTGGTTAAAAAATCCACTTTCTAAGCAAAAATGATGAGTTCAAAAGATATGAAAAATGATTTGGAAAATATTTTGGAATCCATTTTCCTTAAAATATTGAAAAGGATGATTTCAAAAGATATGAAAAATTATTTGGAAAATATTTTGGAATCATATTTTCCTAAAAATCTTGGATTTAGATTGGCCACTTGTCAAATTGTTGTTTCAATTTTCATTTTTAGAATAATTTAAGTTTCCAAAATTCCATTAAATTCATAAATGTGATTTGTGACCTATTGGTAAGTCATTCAAATTGCACAATGGAGTTCATGAGTTCAAATCTCGTGGGGATTGGATTTTTTTACAAGTGATGGATCTGATTTGACATCATGTGCTCATGCATTGATGTTTCATCTTTGTTGTTGCTTTGATCATTTTCTTGTGAAAGAAATGTGGTCTTTGAGAGGCCTTTCAATGATTTGATAAATATGATGAAATTCTCCCCTTTGGCTTTACCTACAAGCATGTCCTCATGCTTGAAATGTGGTCTTTAAAAGACAATGTTTGCTTGTAGTCATTTGTTTATCTTCCTAGAACCTGCAAAAACTTAGTACCTTTTCTGCAATGAAATGTAAGTTTATCATATGAGAGAGGTGATCAATCTCTCTATTTATGAAATTTACAAAAAAAAACTCTATTTAATTTGGTGGCCCAACATCCACCACTTTATCTTCTCCTTCTATCAAACTTTGAATCTTATGTTATATGATTCGAACTGAAAGACAAACACTGAGCCATAGAAGGGTACCCTCATTAGCATTTTCAAGTGTTTTTTCTCCACATACTGATTTTGGAGAGCCTCATGGGTTCTCATCCAACCACAGATCTTCATTTCAAGCTATAGAACTCGATCCCTTAAGTAAAAGAATTCTAACTTCAAGCTCCAACTCCATGCGCTTAATCCACAAAATTCTAATTTCAAGCCACAGATCCACGAGTTTAAGCAACAAAACCTGACTTCAAGTGGCAGATCATGAGTTTAAGACACATAACCTAACAGTCTAAT
Source organism: Pinus taeda (assembly GCA_000404065.3). Taxonomy (NCBI): domain Eukaryota; kingdom Viridiplantae; phylum Streptophyta; class Pinopsida; order Pinales; family Pinaceae; genus Pinus; species Pinus taeda. The sequence continues at coordinate 52,494 of APFE030007203.1, read as the reverse complement.
CAATCTCTCATTAAATTCATTTTTTAGTCTGATTGGAAGAGGAGATTTACTATAGACTAGCTATTTCTTAAAGGATATTAAAAACTAAATGTGAATATTTCCATATCACAGAACTATACCTTGGGAACTGTAGAATTGCTAGTTTTTATATTTTTTGGAGTAACTAACATCCCAAGGTATAGTTCTGTGATATGGTAATCTGGATATCTTTTGTTACATGGCATGTTCATGTTGTGAATTGAAGTAATACTATGTTTTTAATACTTAATACTAGCTTTGGAAATATGAGCGTCGCAGTTACAGATGTGTAATAGTTCCAGACCTTTTAAAATGTAGAGTATGGGAAGAGAGTTGAATCTATAAACTGAAACACAGATTTCAAGTGTGAGAGTTATACAAAAAGTATTTCTTCTTGAAGGTTTTGTAATTGTAGACTTGATGCCTAAAATGATTAATGGGTGTTTGCATCCCTAGTTCAATACCCAATTTTATTTCTCTATGGATGTCATTGGTCCAAAATTCAGAAGCACTCAGCATCGATGATGCCTAATATGCACCCACTTATATTTGATCCTCGAGATTAAAATACAAATAGAAAAGAGAAAATCGGCTCCTAAGTAGTAACCATAGAGATGCCCACCTGCTTAGTTTCGAATTCAGACACTAGAATGTCTCTGTTTCAATTTGTAGCTTTTCCCACATTCCTCTATCTTATGGGATTTCTTTAAAACTTTCCTATTTTTTCAATCCTTGCTCTTATAATTTGTTATCATGTGTTGCAGAGACCACGATGTTATTCTTCTCTTAGCTATAGAATACTTTCATGTGGGGTAATTTCGACAGTGCCTCTAGCCACATGTACTGTAATGATAAAAAATATTAAGTGGCCAAGAAGACATCTAAAGCCACAGTCAAAACATAGGTTCTTGATATATATGGGTTAAATTTGAGCTTAGAGATTTTCTAGTTCAAAACCAACTCAAGAGATCACACACCTTTCCTCGTTATCATCCCCTTCTATGATCCTGGCCAAATCTTCACATATTGTAACTCTCTTGTTGGCTAGCAATGAGTTGACTAAATTTATTTAATTTTATTTTGTCAACTTTCTCTTTATATAAGGAAAATCTAGGTTCAAAAAATATCATGCTTTAGACTTTCTCATTAATGGTAGATAATTTATATTCTAAGTATCATGTGTGAATTTGTGAAAGCATTAGACTTAAGCTATATTTGTTTGAGACTAGAAATGCGTGTGACACTGGCATATCTAAGAGATCATGTAATCAATCCAGCATATGTGATACAATGTTCACATTAAGGTGCCTTTTTTGAATAATTTATAATAATGGCTAAGAAGAAAATAGGCAAATACCCTAGGAGGATTCCCCTGGTTCTTGGAAGTCATATCTGTTTCAAGATGAGAAACATTGATGACACTGGCATACCCAATAGAGTATGTAGTCAACCGAGCATGGGTGATAAAAAAGTGACATTAAAATACTTTTTCTCAATAACCTACCATAATGGTCAGGAAATAAATTGACAAAGACCCCAAGAGCATGTCTGTGGTTGTTGGAATGTAAAATATTGGTCACGCTTTTCATGCCCATGTGACATCAGGTGGCATAATTGTTGTGACTTGACATGATATGCATTAATCATGGTTATTTGGGAAAATCAATTTGAAATCATTTTCAACTGGAAGCTATATTGGTTTGACAACATATGAATCATTAAACTTAGGAAAAAAGTCAATAATGTAAAATAGTTTTCTTAGTCATCAAAAGACATTTTTATTTCGTGGTTTAATAGAACATTTGGCTCTGGTCCACTAAAGGTCATCCATTCACTTCTATGGATGCCCATAGGAACAACCATAATTCATAGATAATATGTACTCATCAAGGAACTCACAATCAATAATTATACAAGGGTTATAATAGAAGTCTTGTTAGTTTTGAGATGAGAAAACTAGTTGCTTGTGTATGTTGACTTTGGAAATTTGAATGGTTAGGACTCGTGTTAAAGGATATTCCTTCTTACTCTTGTTTTTTTATGAGATAGGTGATTTTTCTGGTTTTTCTTGATCATATACTCTGAGAATCTTTTCATAAGACAAGCATGTGAGTAGTCAGCCAATACATAATGTGTCATTTTCTTCATTGTGCTAGTGCAAAAGAAGAAAGTTTGGTCCCACCTGATAAATATTATCAAAATCAAGGGGCTCATAATGCATATGATAAGATGATAGTTGCATTAGATATTCCCCTCGTCGGCAATAGAGTAAATAGAAGGCGTACTGAAATCTTATGCCCCATAAATCTTGGATGTGGGGGCTTGATGCAGTAGTTGTGTATGTAACAAGCGAGGTATTCTAAAATAGAAACCCATTCATTTCAATCTGAACCAGGTGGCTATCCCTCTAACTGGGGGAGTAAAGATGGACTGAGCATTAATATTTATCAAACCAAGGGCTCTCTAACACTAACGAGGGAGTTTGGCAACCGATTTTTTTCAATGTGAATGATTAGGGTAGTTGGTATTTGATCGATTCGTGAGATGAAAATGATGGTAGTTGCTCATTTCTTGTAATATGGGTTAGTTTCTTTTGTTAAAATCCTATCCCGATGTGCCATTTTATCAAAATCCATTATATAAGGTTATTATAAACTAAAGGTTTCAACAATTTCCGAAACCATATGCATAAGTAATATTGTGCATTACTTCAAAAAGAGAAAACAAGAATATGTCACTGAATTAAATAGAAAATTCCTTGCCCAAGTATAAGCGGCTTCGTTTTGATACTTTCCTATTGTTAAGTTTAGACGCTTCACTCCTTGGTGATAGGAGAAAGAATCATAAGGTAGTTGGCCAGCTATAATGGAACATAAGGTTGGTTTAGTGCTCTGGCCTACATATGGAAGAAGTTTCAAGCGCGATGATACAACATCTGAGCCTCCCCTAAATGGACCCTAAACTAATCAAATCTCATGGGTTTTCCCTAATCACTAAACATACTTGATTGACTTCCTTAACTCAACACATCATACTTCATGTTGCTTAACTAACTAGAATCTGGTATTATGATATCCTCTTGCCTATGCTAATAAATTCCAAAATGTTGTAAAACCCAGATAGGAACCATGTTACAAAAAATTGTTTGTTTCAATGCATATTGAGCAATATGTTCATTGCATAGGATGTTTATCAATACATCATCATCAGAATCATATGAATTCCAACCTGTTTTGGACATTGCTAAAATTATATGTGGGAAAATTTTTGATAATAGGCATGAGAGTAAGTTGAAACCATTAATTCTTTATGTTGGTTATCTTGGAATTTTACTTGCAGATAATTTTACTATAGTCATAAAGTCAGAGAAGGAATTTCTTCTTGCATATAACAAATACCTATATAGTTTTCTATGATTCAAGTAATTAGTATCTAGTTTCTCGTATTTCCCTTTAGCATGGATAATAATGACTGTGAAATGACTTAGAGTCCCAATTGTTGCAATATGGTCATTTCTTAGTTAAAAATATGTGTTCTCATTCTTTAAGCATGCTTGCTAGTTTTAAGCATGCATCCTTTTTTATGTATAGTGGTCTCCACTTGACACAACTAAAATTTAATTAAAACCTAGAAATTGAGTGTAAGTTTGCCTGCCTTTGCTACCATATGGTATGGGTTTCATTATTGTATTGCATATTGACACATTTACACCATAGTGCTTTTTGTGGTAATCTAAAATCCATACGCAAGCAGTGAGCTTGCTTAAATTTGCACAATTCTATCGGTATATTTTTCATTTTTAATTAAATTTTGTCTCAGATATGCTTAGTATTGATTTATGTTAATGTTATTACTTTAAATTCGTAAATGTCCATTGTTTCCCCATTTACATTGCATGCTTTCATATGAACCTTTCCTTTTTTTTTTTCACATCCTTCTACGATCTTTGAAAGATTTGTTTTATTGCTTTTTTCTCTCATATTTGTTGTCATGTGCGTATGTTGAAAATTTCAGTGAGACTAATGGTCTACAAATCCAGTGATAAGGCATGTTGTAGATAAACTCTAGGGCATCACCAGAGCCAATTTCCATGTGGTTAATTTGTGAGTACATAGATTGGTGACGTTTTGTAAGGGGCACCTGTCGATAGGTCTTGCTTCTTTTCTCAACGAGCTATTACTGGGGATAGATTCAATGTTTAACATACATCTTTTTTCTTCTACTTCTACTGCACTCTTAATAATAGAAATGATTTTGGTATTTTAGGACTTGTTACACCTCATATTATATGGGGTTTAACATTATATTGAGTGTTAGGAAATGAACTACTGATGTGGACTACCCATTAATCCATTGCAGGATTCTTTTGAAGTGGCTGTAAAAATTTGTTTCTAACTTATTTATATTGATGTGTATGAAATTCCCATGCACTTCATAAATGTTTTAAAAAAATTTGTACAAGGGATATCAAGTGGGCTTAGCTAAAGCAAATAACCGAGGTGATCATGTCAAAATTCCATTTCAATTTGTTTTGCATGTTACAACCTAATTGAGATAATTGAAGTTGGGTATAATGATAGTATTCACTGATACAATATATTGTTACTTGCATGTATGTAGGAGGAGAGGAAAATAACCCTATTTGTATTTATCTCCCCACGTAACAAAGGTAATATTGGCACTGTAGCCTACCTTAATGTATTATCTTTAGTTTTCAATGTATTACAGGAACTAAAGACAAATGGATATAATGTAGAAGGTTTTCCAAATACTTATGAAGAACTAATTTAAGACACAATTCATGCCAAAGAAGTTCAGTCCAACATCCCAAATCTTAATATTGCTTATAAAATGAATGTGAGAGGGTACCAACATCTAACACCTTATGCTAAGGCTTTGGAAGAAAACGGGGGCAAGCCTCTAGGGAACGTTAATTCTGATGGGGAGAACTTGCTTGTATATGGAAAACAATTTGGAAATGTTTTGATTGGAGTACAACCAACTTTTAGATATGAAGATGATCAAATTAGGCTTATTTTTGCAAACTCAATAAGTCCACACCATGGATTTGCTGCCTATTACTCATTTTTTGATACAATATTTAAAGTTGATGATGTCTTCCATTTTGAAACTCATGGATCCCTGGAATTTATTATTGGCAAGCAAGTGGGTATGAGTGATTTTTGTTACCGAGACAGGTTTGTTACCTATATGAATCTGAAGAGATTTCTTTTCCATTTTGCATGTGCATTGTACTCTGAAAACCAAAGGACTTTGGTTGTGGGGTATTTTCCGTTCCAGCTATAGTCATGAGTGATCTTATTCACAAATATCCAACTTGCTATTTTGTTCTAGACGTTGCTGGTGTGCCTAATTCTTTTTTTGATGCCATGATGGTTGGTTTCCTCCCTTCTGCAGATGCAATTGTGTGTATACAACAATGCTTGGATGCTTTGCGCCTTAATAAACTTGGTCTTCAAGCTATTAATGATTTTGGTGCTCTAATATGTTTTGTGAAATGTTTTACATATTGCCACTTTGATCTCCAAGATGTGATAGTTGTTCATTGTGCTTGCTGAGGAATGGAAGGCCCCCATTAACCACAGTTTGCACACCTTTGCACATATTGGTAACATAGTGTATTCGTTTTATTATCTAGTTTCTGGTATTGCCCTTTAGCATGGATAACAATGACTGTGAAATGAATTAGAGTCCCAATTGTTGCAGTATGGTCATTTCTTAGTTAAACATATGTGTTCTCATTCTTTAAGCATGCTTGCTGGTTTTAAGTATGCATCCTTTTTTATGTATAGTGGTCTCCACTTGACACAACTAAAATTTAATTAAAACCTAGAAATTGAGTGTAAGTTTTCCTGCCTTTGCTACCATATGGTAGGGTTCATTTATTTTGTATTGCATATTGACACATTTACACCATAGTGCTTTTTGTGGTAATCTAAAATCCATATGCAAGCAGTGAGCTTGCTTAAATTTGCACAATTCTATCGGTAGATTTTTCATTTTTAATTAAATTTTGTCTCAGATATGCTTAGTATTGATTTATGTTAATGTTATTACTTTAAATTCTTAAATGTCCATTGTTTCCCCATTTACATTGCATGCTTTCATATGAACCTTTCCTTTTTTTTTTCACATCCTTCTACGATCTTTGAAAGATTTGTTTTATTGCTTTTTTCTCTCATATTTGTTGTCATGTGCGTATGTTGAAAATTTCAGTGAGACTAATGGTCTACAAATCCAGTGATAAGGCATGTTGTAGATAAACTCTAGGGCATCACCATAGCCAATTTCCATGTGGTTAATTTGTGAGTACATAGATTCGTGACGTTTTGTAAGGGGCACCTGTCGATAGGTCTTGCTTATTTTCTCAACGAGCTATTACTGGGGATAGATTCAATGTTTAACATACATCTTTTTTCTTCTACTTCTATTGCACTCTTAATAATAGAAATGATTTTGGTATTTTAGGACTTGTTACACCTCATATTATATGGGGTTTAACATTATATTGAGTGTTAGGAAATGAACTACTGATGTGGACTACCCATTAATCCATTGCAGGATTCTTTTGAAGTGGGTGTAAAAATTTGTTTCTAACTTATTTATATTGATGTGTATGAAATTCCCATGCACTTCATAAATGTTTTAAAAAAATTTGTACAAGGGATATCAAGTGGGCTTAGCTAAAGCAAATAACCGAGGTGATCATGTCAAAATTCCATTTCAATTTGTTTTGCATGTTACAACCTAATTGAGATAATCGAAGTTGGGTATAATGATAGTATTCACTGATACAATATATTGTTACTTGCATGTATGTAGGAGGAGAGGAAAATAACCCTATTTGTATTTATCTCCCCACGTAACAAAGGTAATATTGGCACTGTAGCCTACCTTAATGTATTATCTTTAGTTTTCAATGTATTACAGGAACTAAAGACAAATGGATATAATGTAGAAGGTTTGCCAAATACTTATGAAGAACTAATTTAAGACACAATTCATGCCAAAGAAGTTCAGTCCAACATCCCAAATCTTAATATTGCTTATAAAATGAATGTGAGAGGGTACCAACATCTAACACCTTATGCTAAGGCTTTGGAAGAAAACGGGGGTAAGCCTCTAGGGAACATTAATTCTGATGGGGAGAACTTGCTTGTATATGGAAAACAATTTGGAAATGTTTTGATTGGAGTACAACCAACTTTTAGATATGAAGATGATCAAATTAGGCTTATTTTTGCAAACTCAATAAGTCCACACCATGGATTTGCTGCCTATTACTCATTTTTTGATACAATATTTAAAGTTGATGATGTCTTCCATTTTGAAACTCATGGATCCCTGGAATTTATTATTGGCAAGCAAGTGGGTATGAGTGATTTTTGTTACCGAGACAGGTTTGTTACCTATATGAATCTGAAGAGATTTCTTTTCCATTTTGCATGTGCACTGTACTCTGAAAACCAAAGGAATTTGGTTGTGGGGTATTTTCCGTTCCAGCTATAGTCATGAGTGATCTTATTCACAAATATCCAACTTGCTATTTTGTTCTAGACGTTGTTGGTGTGCCTAATTCTTTTTTTGATGCCATGATGGTTGGTTTCCTCCCTTCTGCAGATTCAATTGTGTGTATACAACAATGCTTGGATGCTTTGTGCCTTAATAAACTTGGTCTTCAAGCTATTAATGATTTTGGTGCTCTAATATGTTTTGTGAAATGTTTTACATATTGCCACTTTGATCTCCAAGATGTGATAGTTGTTCATTGTGCTTGCTGAGGAATGGAAGGCCCCCATTAACCACAGTTTGCACACCTTTGCACATATTGGTAACATAGTGTATTCGTTTTATTATCTAGTTTCTGGTATTGCCCTTTAGCATGGATAACAATGACTGTGAAATGACTCAGAGTCCCAATTGTTGCAGTATGGTCATTTCTTAGTTAAACATATGTGTTCTCATTCTTCAAGCATGCTTGCTGGTTTTAAGCATGCATCCTTTTTTATGTATAGTGGTCTCCACTTGACACAACTAAAATTTAATTAAAACCTAGAAATTGAGTGTAAGTTTGCCTGCCTTTGCTACCATATGGTAGGGTTCATTTATTTTGTATTGCATATTGACACATTTACACCATAGTGCTTTTTGTGGTAATCTAAAATCCATATGCAAGCAGTGAGCTTGCTTAAATTTGCATAATTCTATCGGTAGATTTTTCATTTTTAATTAAATTTTGTCTCAGATATGCTTAGTATTGATTTATGTTAATGTTATTACTTTAAATTCGTAAATGTCCATTGTTTCCCCATTTGCATTGCATGCTTTCATATGAACCTTTCCTTTTTTTTTGCACATCCTTCTACGATCTTTGAAAGATTTGTTTTATTGCTTTTTTCTCTCATATTTGTTGTCATGTGCGTATGTTGAAAATTTCAGTGAGACTAATGGTCTACAAATCCAGTGATAAGGCATGTTGTAGATAAACTCTAGGGCATCACCAGAGCCAATTTCCATGTGGTTAATTTGTGAGTACATAGATTGGTGACGTTTGTAAGGGGCACCTGTCAATAGGTCTTGCTTCTTTTCTCAACGAGCTATTACTGGGGATAGATTCAATGTTTAACATACATCTTTTTTCTTCTACCTCTACTGCACTCTTAATAATAGAAATGATTTTGGTATTTTAGGACTTGTTACACCTCATATTATATGGGGTTTAACATTATATTGAGTGTTAGGAAATGAACTACTGATGTGGACTACCCATTAATCCATTGCAGGATTCTTTTGAAGTGGGTGTAAAAATTTGTTTCTAACTTATTTATATTGATGTGTATGAAATTCCCATGCACTTCATAAGTGTTTTAAAAAAAATTGTACAGGGGATATCAAGTGGGCTTAGCTAAAGCAAATAACCGAGGTGATCATGTCAAAATTCCATTTCAATTTGTTTTGCATGTTACAACCTAATTGAGATAATTGAAGTTGGGTATAATGATAGTATTCACTGATACAATATATTGTTACTTGCATGTATGTAGGAGGAGAGGAAAATAACCCTATTTGTATTTATCTTCCCACGTAACAAAGGTAATATTGGCACTGTAGCCTACCTTAATGTATTATCTTTAGTTTTCAATGTATTACAGGAACTAAAGACAAATGGATATAATGTAGAAGGTTTTCCAAATACTTATGAAGAACTATTTTAAGACACAATTCATGCCAAAGAAGTTCAGTCCAACATCCCAAATCTTAATATTGCTTATAAAATGAATGTGAGAGGGTACCAACATCTAACACCTTATGCTAAGGCTTTGGAAGAAAACGGGGGCAAGCCTCTAGGGAACGTTAATTCTGATGGGGAGAACTTGCTTGTATATGGAAAACAATTTGGAAATGTTTTGATTGGAGTACAACCAACTTTTAGATATGAAGATGATCAAATTAGGCTTATTTTTGCAAACTCAATAAGTCCACACCATGGATTTGCTGCCTATTACTCATTTTTTGATACAATATTTAAAGTTGATGATGTCTTCCATTTTGAAACTCATGGATCCCTGGAATTTATTATTGGCAAGCAAGTGGGTATGAGTGATTTTTGTTACCGAGACAGGTTTGTTACCTATATGAATCTGAAGAGATTTCTTTTCCATTTTGCATGTGCACTGTACTCTGAAAACCAAAGGACTTTGGTTGTGGGGTATTTTCCATTCCAGCTATAGTCATGAGTGATCTTATTCACAAATATCCAACTTGCTATTTTGTTCTAGACGTTGCTGGTGTGCCTAATTCTTTTTTTGATGCCATGATGGTTGGTTTCCTCCCTTCTGCAGATGCAATTGTGTGTATACAACAATGCTTGGATGGTTTGTGCCTTAATAAACTTGGTCTTCAAGCTATTAATGATTTTGGTGCTCTAATATGTTTTGTGAAATGTTTTACATATTGCCACTTTGATCTCCAAGATGTGATAGTTGTTCATTGTGCTTGCTGAGGAATGGAAGGCCCCCATTAACCACAGTTTGCACACCTTTGCACATATTGGTAACATAGTGTATTCGTTTTATTTCATTTATTTTTAGCAAGTGTGTTTTCATTTTATTCAAGTGTGCTTTTCCTTTTAGAAAGTGTGATTTCATTTCCGGAGGTGTGAGTGTGATTTCAATGCAGCAAGCATGATTTCAATTAAGAAAGTGTGGTGTGATTTTGATTCAGCAAGTGTGATTTCATTTATGCAAGTTGTGATTTTCATTTTCAAGCAAGTGTGATTTCCTTTATGCAAGCGTGATTTCAATTTTTGTATGTTTGGTTTGGTTTGGATTGGATTGATTTAATTAATGGTGTAGTTAGTTTTAGTTTCATTAGATTAATCTATTATGATAAATAGCTACCTAGTACACATTGTACATGTATACCTCGTTAGCTCTACAAACCCCGGGTTGACAATTAATGACAGGGATTTAACTTACAATTAAATCATCCAACATTTTGGCGTTGTTGTTGGGGAGGTATACAAAGGTGTTTATTTTGAAAGTTTATACAAGCCATGATAGTTTCATTCATTTTTAGATGCATGATTAAAATCATATTAAAATCATTTTTCATATTTAATTTACTAATATGTGTGCATGGCAAGAATTATCAACGAGTTGGAGTAGTTCACATAAAATTAAGAGTTTGAAGAATGTTCTTCCAAGAACTTTTCGAATCCTCACAATAGTTGGGATATCTACCTCTGAAGAAGAGTATATTTTAACTGCATTCAAAAGCTTGTATATCTCTTCGCCTCCACAAGAATATCTTCAAGTCCCTTTTGATTCCTCTTGTCAATCTGTTGAAGAGACTCAAGAATCATACAATAATTTTAATGGGGAGAAACCACTAGAATCTAAGATTGGGTAATGCATAAAAAAGGATGATATTCAATGTGATCTAAACCAACAAAGGAATTAGGAATGTCATGGCCTTATTGAAAGATTGTTCCAGTCAAGGATCAAGTCACATAACCCGTTCATTCTTCCTTACTTCTTGATTGCATTGTCAAAACAATTGGTCTTTCATACTTTTATATATTTTAATGCATATTTTTCAAAACTAAGCATGAATATATTTTTACTCTTATTATGCACATGGTTACACTGGAAATATGTATACACTTGAAACAATTCTTCTATTTCTAGTAGAGTAGAGTAGGATAGAATTAATGAATAAAAACCAAGTTTGGTGATGAGGTTTTTTTTAAGTTTTTAAGTTAGATTTCATTTTATTTGCAATTTTAGTTATTGGTGGTGCAGTAAGAGCCACCCAGCTCACTAATCAATTCCAGGAAGATGTAGAAAGAGAAGGAATATTTGAGAATAAGAAGACAAATAGAGTTTTGAAAGCCACAATTTGGAGTTAGAGATCAAATCCTTTCACATTGTCTTTTTAATTTCACTTTCCAAATGAATAAAATATTTTCAATATTGTTGAGTATGCTCTCTTCTTGCGCTCATTGTGATATGGAAGATCAGAAAAGAAAATTGAACTAAGTTAGTTTTAAAATTTTGTAATAAAAATTGGTTAAGAGATCTAAATTCATAATAAAAGTATAATTACATGATTTTACAAATCTCAAACAATAAAACTAATGTCTCCAATGGATACAACACTATCGAAAACCCCTGTTTTGACTCATTTTGCACCTCATTTGCCAAAAATTGAGTGTAATATCATTGTTTCAAGTTTTTTCCCAATTTTGTTGTTAATAATCCCACAATTGGAACTAAACCTGGCATATGCACCCAAAATGCCAAAAATGCACATGAACTTGGCCTATATTCCCAATTCATGGTCAAATTTGTAGGACGGTTAAAATTGTCATTAAGCCACAAATTTTTCACCAGTGTGGTCATATGGAGGGCCATACAACCCTGGGCTTGCCCAAACTCTTCCATCGTGCCCTTTTTCCTTTTACCCTGGTCATAATATAGTTCATGGAACCATGGGTTAGGCTAAGGCCTAGCCCTTGGCCCCCTACTCATGGTTCTATGGCACTGGAGTGGCTAGGGGCTAGGGCTTAGCCCCGACCCCTTTCCCAAATGGCACGCATATAAACTTTAAATAACCATTGGGTACTACTGTTAATAAGAAACATGGGTTAGATGAGTTGGTAAAGAGCTTTGTTTGTTTATATGAGGTCTAGAGTTTGATTCTGGGGGAGGTCATTCGACCTCACACAAAATTTTTGCCCACCATGAGGAGGCCGCGTAGAAACCATTGGTTCATCCAGGTGGCACTCCCTTGTTGGCCCACCATAACACAAAATTTTGGCCCACCACAAGGAGGCCACGTGGCACTCCCTCGTTGGCCCACCATAACACAACTGATTAACCAATAAAAACAAACACGTGTCAACCAATCAACTCATGCCAAGTGTCAATCACTCATTGGCCAATGAAGGTCTACTCAACTTGCGAAGTCATGACCTAGTCAACATATAGACTACTAATTAGGCACTCCTGTAACTCAAAATTTATTTTTTTAGATGTTTCCTAAAACAAACAAAACATGACTCCAGGAGAATTTGAAGTTGGATTTCAGTGAATTGTGTTGGATTCAAGAAGATGGGATCTATGCTTTGGTGTTGGTGTAAATTTGATCCAAGCATTTTGAATTTTGAGCATTTTCTTGATCCACAAGATCATGGACAAGGGTGGAGCACTAGAGTAAAAGGAAAAACATAGTTACATGCTTCAACTTTAAAAAAAAACTTACAAATATTAAAATTCCGACTACGATAATTGCCAAACCACCATATGAGTCTAATTGCAAGTTGTAAAGTGGCAAGACAATGCAACAATCCAAATTTTTGGTAGCTGAAAAATCAACACAATTCAGTAGCTTATGCAAATTTTTTTATGGTCTATTGATGAAGCATTAAGTGTATGGAGAAGATGTAGCAAGCTCAAAATTGGTTAGAAACACAATGAAGAAGATATCGCTTTCTAATCAGTTAAAAGTGAATTTAATTTTTTGTCCTTGAATTTGTTTTATTAGTACTATTTCTAAGTTTTTTGGATATATCAGATGAAGAGAGACTAATCATCTCTCTCTCAATAGTCTTACATTTTATTGCAGAAATTGCTAAGTTTTTGCATGTTCCAAGATGATGAAAGAATATCACTATATGCATAAGTACCTTTAAAAAAAACCAAGTTTCTTTTAGAAGAGCATGATCATTGCATGTCAAATAAGATCCATTACACCACTGACACTAAACCAATTTTGTCTTTGCTACTCATTTTAAGCCTGCAGTTGATCCATAACATTCCATCTCCCTACTACCAAAAACTCATTTCCCTTTGCAATCTTCATATTTTCTTGTCTCATTTTCACTCACCCTTATCCAAGAACTAAAGTCATTCATCTCCCTTACAAATTTGAGTCACCCCATTTTCATTTTCCTTTCTATCAAATAAACCTTGCTTCAATGAAAATTTTCCATCTATAGTTCTTCAAATTATTATTTCATACTCACGTTAAATGATGGAGGATTCATTAAGGCCTCCCTTCTAACAAGTCCTGACCCATCGACTCCAACACATCATCTGGGATCAAGACTAGATATCTTTCAAGTACCTTAAGGCTTACATGAATTAATGGAAAGCTCTCTCACCAATAAATAGTGGAAATACATCATTGTCTCTTATTTGTCAGATCTTCTAGGTGACTCAACTTCGAGACATCTATTTGTACCTAGTAAGATGTACTTAGGCATCTTGACTCTCATTGACATCAATGGTGAGTAGTCTCGTGTTGATTAGTTCCATTCATTAATGGCCAGTAATCCAAAAATTTCTTTCTATGTTTTACATCGACAAATCTATTCACATAGATAAGAATTATACCACTGAGTGGGAATGAATGAAGACTACATGATTTCAACAGTTTGCACGAATACTCAATTCAGAATTCAATAGCCATAGCAATAAATATTCCAATATCATCCTCGATTCATACAACCAAGAGAAAGAAGAAGCCATATCATATTCTTTTACTTCGCATTCCATGTTCCAACAGCAACAACCACATTCTTTTATATACATAGCTTGTCCACTTTTTAGGTAAGTGATGGTATGTTGTTTTCTAATCTTTAATCATGCAATTCCTTAAATGCTAAAATTGTGATTTCGGAAAATCCCTCACCTCATTTATATTCCCTTTCTCATTTGCCAAAAGCTAAAAAACATCTTTAGTTGGGGAGAAGAGATATCAATTCATATTCACATTTCATGTCACATGTCACATTTCATTTCATCATAACCAACATATTTTTCCAAATCAACTATTATTGCATTTTGAATTCCAAAAGTTTATATGTTTTGCAATGACAATTGATGAGCACATTAAATGGATGATAGTCACCAAGGGACTTGAAAATGAATTCTCAATGTTTTTAAGTATTTTGATGCAACAAAAATAACAAAAGTATTGTTAAACAAGAACCAATACTCATAAAATATTAGTTGTCACACAAGAATCAACCATAAAAAATATATGTTGGAATCAAATGTATTTCAAAGTACATTTTGCAAAGAGAATAAAGTTATCAAATGATATGATTATGCAAAGTTAAAAGAGAATCATTATAAAGCCAAAGCTCATATAGAAGAAAAACATTTCTACAAGATAAACTTATGATTAAGGAAATCAATGCAACAGTTGCATGAGGACATGCAACATCTTAAGTTGAGGGGTATGTTAGGCCTCCAAAATGTCATCCACTTTCACCTTCATTTCCATCATGTTACACTCATTCCGTAACTCTATAGTGCCATAACCCTACATCAAGTAATCATTTTCATAATCATATGGGTTTATCATTATTATTTTCTAGGTCATTGATTTTAGGTATTTTAAGTGAATTTGTGATTAAATATTAGGAAATTAACATATTTTCATATATATCTAAAAGTGTAACTTATGATTTTTGTGATATTTTAGGCCTACTTGGAGATTCTAGAAGAGTCCTACTTGGCCACCCAACCACAAATTCGAATTTTAAATTCCAAGTCATGAAGATTTGCGGAATAATTATAGAAGATGTTGATAATTAACTATGCACATTCAAAGGAGAAGAATCATGGATGAGAGAATTTTGAGAGGATTTGTATCTTACATTTTTAGGATATTGGTTGTAACCAAAAGAGATAAATGTGGATTTAGGAGAGCTCTAAGGATCTATATTTATCAAATAGTTATCCTCAATTTTTGTATAAATAGGAGTGCACCCTTTATACAAAGGGTTAGTAGCTAGTGGTTAAGTGTTAGTGTTAGTGTTAGTTTCCAAGATGGAGGTTCCAAGTTCCATCCAAGATGTGATTTGAAAATTGAAGAGAGAGAATTCTTGTAATATCTTGTATCTTCATTTTATGAAATACATATTTCCACTTTGATCTCCAAGATGTGATAGTTGTTTAGTGTGCTTGCTGAGGAATGGAGGACCCCCATCAACAAAAATTTACACACCTTTGTACATATTGGTAAGATAATGTAGTTGTTTTATTTCATCTATTTTCAGCAGGTGTGTTTTCATTTTATTCAAGTGTGCTTTTCCTTTCAGCAAGTGTGATTTCATTTTAGAAAGTGTGAGTGTGATTTCAATTCAGCAAGTGTGAGTGTTATTTCAATTCAGTATGTGTGATTTCAATTATGCAAGTGTGGTGTGATTTCAATATAGCAAGTGTGATTTCAATTATGCAAGTGTGATTTCCTTTATGCAAGTGTGATTTCAATTTCTTTATGTTTGGTTTGGTTTGGATTGGATTAATTTAATTAACTTTGTAGTTAGTTTCAGTTGCATTAGATTAATCTATTCTGATAAATAACTACCTAGTACATATAATATGTATACCTTGTCAGTTCCATGAACCTCGCATTGACAATTAATGACAGCGATTTAGTTTACAATTAAATCACTTAACAGTAACACCCTCTATACACATCTACCCAAGTAACTGGCCAGTCGAGGTAAACATGAGAAGAGAGGCTACTTGATATGATTCAACCTCCTCGCTAAAATTAAGGAAATGGAATGGACAAAAAAATACCTTACTAACCTCCCTTAGGTGCTTTATGACCCTCGGGAGCTAATCCACCACTCTAGGTGCCCAACCCCTGAGTTAACCTAGAATTTCAATTTACTAAACCCAAATTTTCTCCCATGATAAGGCATGCATGTGACTGTAACCCTATATTCTCTCTCACAAGCTTTCCTTTCAGTGACCAGAGACCCAATTTATGAGTTTTATGCCAGAAACTCCGGGATTTTAGCCCATTTTTGAGGCCCAAAGTCGAGGTCACTGCCCAAAATTGAATCATCTCTTCAAATCAGTAAAATAACATGGAAATGATAACAATAGAGAAAAAAATTGTTCAATACCTTGACTGGACCCCTACTAGCCATAACAAACATTTTTTTAAACACTTAGTAAATATGCAACCCATGGGTGTAAATAACAGATGTGAGCATAGGGGTCTCATACTTATCTAAGATTCGCCATGAAGCATTGTTTCCTTATCACTTTACCTTTTATTATATCCATTAAATCATAGATACATTGGTCATTCATATATAAGTAAAAAAATGATGAGAGCCATACATAGGTGTTGTCATAAAACATATAAATAACCAACATAATAGGGGCAGAAATATCCATGAAATAATAGCCATATAAACCACATATAATCAATCATAATACTAATAGGAATACCAAGAGAAATAACCTTTCATTAATGATGAAAAATACAAACCCTGGATGGGACTTCCACGTTCCACCCGACCGTAGAATGGTTGAGCCAAATCTCTCTTAATCCATTCACCCTCGTGCCATATTCCAAGCATGAATGTGGGATCTCTAGAACACATCAATCAAAACTCATCCAGGGCTTTCAGAGGCCATCCACCTTAACCCATTAAATAATGATTCCACCTCATATTCAGACATCACCAAAATCATCATCTGATCAGTCTCTATCCCAGACTTCCAAGGCTCTAGAGCATTTGTTCCAACCAAGGCTCTAGGAGTAGTAACCAACCCATAGTAACTCAACCCACCAAGGGCTTTAGAGTATTTGTCTAACCAAGGCTATAGGACTAGTAACTCAACCCAAGTTGTTACAGTTCTCTAGAGCGTTTGTCCAACCAAGGCTCTAGGAACTAGTAACTCAACCCAAAGCTAAGGAAACATGAGAACTAACAAAAAAAATAATGAAAGTAAACCCACTGTCACCATGGCTATCTAGGAAATGGAAAGGCCAGGCAATTCACTATCAATCAAATCAATCCTCCATGTCAATAAAATATCACAACCAAGAAACCACATGCATGTGCCTTGCATGCCAAAACTAGTGAAGGAAACATACATGCAACTCGGTACGTGTAAGAAAATATGATGTAGTTGTTGATCTTGATGCCTTCTTGCATTTTCCTTCTCTTTCTTTGCCTTCTTACTCGAAGAACCCAAGTATGCCACACCCACCAAGAGTGCTACAAGAAAACACTAAGTATCCAAGAGTTTGAGAGAGAGAGAGTAATGAGAGATCTCCAAAACTGAGCTGACCAAGCCTTCCCACTGAACCTAAGAATCCTTTTTATTAATGAGGCCTCTATTTTCTTCATTTTCCATTATTTTCCTTCAATTTTCTCCTCACGTGCAACTTGTTACCTTTCACCTTCCTTTTCTCCTAATTACCATTATTTTCATAAATATAATGCCAATTAATGCCTCATGCCTTTCCAAAACCTTAGCCATTTCCTTTTCCAATTTCCTTAGCCATAATAAACCGAATCAACACCCATTAGGATGGTTCCACAACCATTCAGCATGGAATACGTGTCCCATCATTGTGGACTTATATAGATTTTTACATGGAACCTTCACCAGGGTTGTTACTTGTTATGCCTCTTGTTTCATAAGTTTGTGGTTTTGAAATGCATGTAGATATGAAGAGGAGCCTCTCCAACGTAATATTAAGGTATTTTGTTAACCATTTTCCTTTTATATTTTCGTGATTTATGGTCAAAACATAAATTGGTGGAAACCCTTCTTTGTCAAGGTTAATTTGTGCCTAAAATGTTGTGGGTTCTCGGGCTTTCTTAATTTCATTTTTCTACAGGAAGAGGTAGGAGTAGAGGAAGAGGAACATGAAGAAGTCCCTATTGATACACTCGGAGGGGTTGATAAAAATAAAAAATATCTATGTTATGTTGCTTACTAGAATCATATCGACTTGAATATAGGTATATTGTACCAAAAGGTAGAGGTAAAAGATTCCATGGTTTCCTATATTCACATCACAATGTGTGTGTTACTATGGCTGTATTTCCTCTCCATGGTTCCTCCAAAAGTAAAAAATCTTCTGGCCTTCAATGGCTCATGCTTGGTTTATGATTTATGGTTAAAATCCACATTCAACATATAAAAAATTAGTACCAATCATGAGAAGCATCAAATCGAATCAACTAAACGCCAAAAGAAAAAACCCCGATGATTTCCTCCAAGATATTGTTGGTGAAAAGACCTTTTTTAGTAAGGGCATCAACCTTCTTCAAATTCATAACCATAGGTGTAGCCATTGGTCTACGTTCCTCCATCCTAAATCTCTTTAGAATCATCAAATCTTCCAGTTTGATAGTCAATATATGAGCCAAATCCAATTATTATTGATCCAGTTGCCATAAGATCGATTTTGAGTTTTCAATCCATGCCCAGTTGATCAAGTGAAAGAACCAATACTTCGTCCAACATCCATGTCAGTCTAATTTATGGAGTTGACTTAGAGCATCAATTTTACTTATCAATCCTAGTTGGTAAACTTAGAAGCAAACCAAAGTATATGGAATCTTAGATTAAACTAGTGTAGGAAGTAGTTGTTTAGATGAAAATAATGGAAATGCATATTACAAATATAAAAATAGTGAAAAGAAGGCATTGATATTTCAATCTAGAGCAAGAGTGCAATGAGTCTTTCTGGAGCATAGCCAACGAGGAAGAGGCTCTAACTTAAAGGTCCTAGTTGTCCTTCCTCATTATCCTTATTCCAACAAGATGAGTTCCACCATAAAGCATAGCATAACCAAAGCAGTAAAGATCAAATGCATAAAAAAAGTTTCCAATTCCATTCCTAGCTCATAAGGAAGAGGCTCCAACTTGGAGACATGGGTTGTCCTTCCTTATTCAAACTAGTCATTGAAAGGAGATAATAACCAAAACAAGAAAGCAATAAAGACACAATTTCCAATTTAATTCTTAATCTAGAAGCAAGAGGATCTAACTTAGATGCCTTGGTTGACCTTCCCTACTTAAACCAATTACTGAAAGGAAATCATGAACATGGCATATAATGAATCTATTCAGAAAATATTCGCAAGAAATTATAAAGGAAAAAACAATATAAAATATTCACAATTATGCAAAAAATTACACTGTAGTGTACTTAGCTCAGAATGGGGGCCCTCCACCCTTTGCTAGGTACACTTGAAACTTTTAGCTACTGTAGATCAGCAATCACATTCCATAACAAGAACAACAAGAAAATGGAAAAAAACTCCTCAAATTATATTCAAAAGTAAAGTACTCTCAATAGTCATAATACATGTTCATAATTGTTGAAGAATTGGGCTTAAATAAGCCAAAAATATAAAAAAAAATTAGCTAAATAGATATAGCATCCTATAAGAGTCGTAATCCATCTAATCAGGTCAAAATTATCTGTTTGATAAACAAAATAAGGATGAATCCCACGAAATCAAAAAACTGCCCTTGATTCAGGGGATTTTTTTGAGTGACTACTTAGGTTTGACAAGTGTTGATCGGCCATCTTCTAGTTGATTTGATGTGATCCAACAGGTGTTCATCCATCCTTGGCTTCTATTGTTTCCAGATATGCATTCGGTTCGAGCCCAGGTGTCCTACAACCTTGTCTTTAAATGATCCATTACAAGCTTTTTGAGTTCTGTCCGAATTTAATTTTAATGCTCAACATTGATTCAAACACTAAAATAATTAAAAGACATAGTTTGACTACTTTGATGTGCATGAAAGAGGAAAATGAGGTGAACGGGATAATAAAGTAGTGATAAAAAGCGGTAGATGATGAAATATATAAT
This sequence comes from Pinus taeda, assembly GCA_000404065.3. Taxonomy (NCBI): domain Eukaryota; kingdom Viridiplantae; phylum Streptophyta; class Pinopsida; order Pinales; family Pinaceae; genus Pinus; species Pinus taeda. The sequence goes on along the minus strand of APFE030007203.1, from coordinate 32,294 downwards.
GTAAAAATAAGCCAAAATCAAAGGCCAACACTCCCCCTTGTTGTGCATCAAGCATGTGCTCATGCTTGATTGATCCTCTTGGATCTCTTTCTTTTCTTGGGTGTTTATGTTGATGCCTCTACCTGAGCTACCTGTAGAAGAACCTCTATACCTTATGCTTTTGTTTACTCCCTCTTATAGATTTTGATCTTTACCTTTTGTGTCACATACTTATACTTCTAGTGCTTCTTTTACTTTAACCATATCTAAGCTTACTTTGAAATAAGAACATTCTGTGTCTCAACCTTCTTTGCCTTATTCTTAAGTTGTTTGTTTTCTTCTACAAGTTTGTTGTTTTGACTTTTGTACATATCATTTTCATTCTTTAAATGTCTTCCATTATCTCTATCACTTGAAGCTTTGCTTTCAGTTCTTCCAATTCTTCTATCTCATCCTCTTTATCTGGCTTTGAAGTTTCTCCATAAGTCTCTTTTGCTATCTTTTTTATTTTCTTGCTTAATTTCTCATACGAGGAATAAGAGGATGAATCCTCTTTTTAATTTTACTCATACGATTTGTCTTCTTATATTTCTTTAAGATTTTCATTTTCCTACTTTTCCAATTCCCCAAGAAGGTCATGATGCTCTTTTTGTGCTTCATCAATGGGAAGCTCTTCAAAATCTTCATGTTCAGCTATGTATTGAATCTCAACATAACGTTCCTCCAATGGTTTAACCTTTTCCAATATTTTGTTCCTAGATTTTCTAAGAAAGGAGATAAATGGTTTGTCTTTTTCACAACTTTCCAATTCATTTTTTTCTTTCATCTTTTCCTAGGGTAAGAAGATGTGTGTATTACTTCTCTTGAGAAGTTTGATTGTGTATTAGCTCTGGAAGCTACATTTGATTGCTCTTCTTTCTGACTTTCTATGAAATTGTTCCTCTCAAGGAAACTTGTCCATGTCTTCGTTGTTGTGTTCTTCAAGTGATGTTCAACAAGCATATTTATCAGTCCTTGATGATAGTGACTAGTTTCATTCATGTCATTTTTTTCATTAACACCTTCAATCATCTTCAATAGGTTTGTGGTAAAGTAATATGGAATGTTGGCTTTGTTATCTCCCTTGATATCTTGGAGGATTTTTATGTGGTACATATGTACCACGCTATACCTTCCATCACATGTGAGCTATTTTTGAATGATGAGGATGAGTTCTCTCCATGGTTCTTCAAACCATTCTCTTATGAATCCATTCTTCCAATTGAAGTTTCCTTTTCTGGACTTTTGCAAAAATAAATTCCAATCTTTTCCTTTGAAATGTTTTCCCTTGTGATATCTTTCTCTCATTTGTGGCAACCTTGTAGAAAGGGATATATAATCGTCTATTATAGGAATAGTTATATCTCCTATAATTGTCTTCTCATTTTGATAATTTGCTATAAATGTCTCTGGGACATTGTTATTATACCCATTGAATTTTTGGAGAAATTCAAGTAAATATGCTTTATGAAGTTTCTCTCTACTTTCATGTGGCCATTTCTTTGATTGGAACCCCACTGGTTCAATGCTTCATTCCATTTTGAAAGACTATTCTGTGTGTTTTTTTATTCCCAAGTCATCAAAAAATGATACTCATTTGAATTTTGAAACAAGAAAAATAGATAGAGATTTTTGAAAACTTTGTTAACCAGAAACACTTCAAATTATCAAGTGGAAGGAAAAATTATGTAATTTTCCAAACAATATTTTTAAAAACTGTCACTCTCTCTGTATTCATTTATGAATTTATATCTCTTAAAATAAACAACTCACGAATATCTTAAAAAATTGTGGCATGTACATACTAGATTTCTTGGTGTTGAGATCAATCTGGTGTTGTTCTCAGCCCACAAAACCCCTTTGTATGTCTTTATATACCCCTGTGGTTTGACAATGAATGAAGAAAAATGGATTCATAAAGGGTTTCTATAAAATCTTAATATCCTCTTGATTTACAACCTACTTCTCAGCTCTTTGAGTTTTCATGAGTCCTTTTTCGATTACTCCTTTCTCGATGCCATCTGTTTGTTTCTCAGACTATTGTTAAATTGAAAACTGGAGTTCTTACCTGTAGCTACCGGCCAAATGATTTCCAAATCCATGAGATAAATTGTCTATTGACACGTTGAAAACATAAATTTTGGCATCAATTTCGTATTTGCAGGCTTCAATTTGGATTTCCTGAAAGGATTTACTATGATATTTTTGGGATATCTTTCCTGCAAAAGGAACGTATAACTAGTTTTCTGAATTGTAACTATTGTCTTTCCCTTGAATCTTGTATTCTACAATCAGTTCATTTAATGAGTCTCAAATCTTTGAGGACTTTTTAAAAAAATAATATAAATCACTAGTTTCACCCCTTACCTCTTTTGATAGATTCATTTTTTAATGCTCAGAGCTTCTTCTTGCAAATTTTGTTTGTGTTTTAGTTCCTAAGTAATGTGGCTCGAACGTGATGATTTTTGTTCAAGTTGGTGGGTAGATTTCTTGTTATGGAAACTTTGTTCTTACTATTTTTTTTAGCTTTTGACAGCCCCTGTAGCTTTTCCCTATAAAGATCAACTTCTTAGAGGTTCATGAGACCATTCTTGTAGAGGTTCTATCTGCCTAGGTTAAATTTGAAATATCTGAGGTAATGCTTGCAATCTTGCTTGTAGTTGCCTCTTGTTTCTCTTAATATTGTAGTATGTTTATGAATCCCTAAATCATTCATTTCCCATCATATTGTAGGTAGGATTTTTTGCTTCATTATGGTATTTCCTCTTCTCATAGCATAAGAATGCTACATATAATTTGATGATTCCTTTTTCTTTGTACTCCAAAATAAAGCTACTCATTTCATTATTGCTTTGTTTCCATGTTGATCATTCTTTTGGAATGTTGTACTCCACAGTTTCAAGTTTATTATTTTTTACATAAGCTCATATAGAAATCATCAATGAGCACTTGGTTGTTCAACATACCAATTTCATGTCAATTTTTACTTCTTGTAACAATATTCTAGGCTTTTAGAACAAGCCTATCTTATGACTTTTCTCGAGGCTATCTTCATGAGAAAACAAGGATGATTTTATTCTTTTGCATGAAAAATAAAATAAGGTTATCTTTATGTGCTAATTAGGATAATGATTTTGTTTCTTTGGTATGATAACTCAATACTGTCCCAAAAACGAAACAAAAAATATGAAGGCAAGGCTTTGTTTGTCATTATGCAATCATGGAATAAATTCATGATATTGCTCTTGACTCTCTTTTACAACCTATACAATCTTTTGGATCATACTTCCCATATGTGCTTTTGAAAGATTGTTTCTTTAAATCACCACTTCAGGATCATTTAAAAATAGAGTCTCATTTTTACTGTAATGATTGTGTTTTAAAACAAAGGATTCATAGAAGCTCTGACCTTTAAATATTTCCTTTCTTCAACTTGTTCTCTAAGTACATAATTTTTAATAAGATTTCTTCAATTCTGACTTACAACTTACTTTGATATTAACCCCTTCTCATTTCATTTGCAGAGAAAACTTCTTTCTCTTTTCTATCATATTGAATTTTTTTTGCTCTAAAGGAAAGGAGACTTTCTCTCTGATTTTGGCTTAAATTTGAAGGAAGATGGAAGCATAGAAAGGGTTTATGGAAGGGTTTATATAGTGAAGGATAGTTTTATGCAGAAATAGAAAGGATGCATCAAGGTTGACTAGTCTTAATCACAAGTGTCAATTCAAAATAAAAAGCATTAAAAAATAAAATGTAGCTTATAGGAATTTCCATTGGTTCCTTGATTGTAGCTTAATTGTAGAAGTATCTTTGTAGAAATAGGCTCCTACTTTGTTTCTCTTGAGATGAAGTAGTCCTCTTGAGTAAATAGCTTTTCTTTGAGATGAAGTAGTCTTTTTGAAGTAGCTCCTTTGGTTGTCACTTAAAATGTAACCTTTTTTTTTCTTTTCACTGGTCCATTCTGACAATTTTTTGTTGTTGAATGTTCAGGTCCCTCTAAAATTGAATAGCTTGAATTTGAAGTAGCTTGAAGTAATTAATTTTTGATGATGATAAGCATATAAGATTTGAGATGGACAGAATAACAAAAGTATAAATGATTTTGATTTTCTCTCCCCCTTGCTTATTTGGAGACTTGTGCTCAAGTCTGGAAATGGAGGAATAGAAAGCCAACAAACTATACTAGAAAGAAAGGAATTCATATTATCCAGATTACTTGGTTTTCCAATTTGAATTCAGATTTTTACTGTGCCAAAAGTCTGGATTTTCACAACCAAATCTTTTTATTATTTTTTATCTTTTTCTCCTTTTTATTATCTTTTCTAGATGGAGGCAGGATATCATGGTGTAGGGAAGTATGGAAATCTTATGAAAGTAAGATAGGTTGAAATCATGATCTAGGAGTAGATGTATAGATAGATAATATATCTGGACATCAATGCGGTAGATTTGAATGATTGTGAATTTTAGCATACAATATGGTAGATGAATGAAATCATGAATAATGTGTCTTATGAAAGGCTTCTTAGGTAATGAATGTGACCTTTCATGGTACAAAACTTGACTTCTTCTTCTGATGATTAGCTTCATGCGTTTCGCCTCAATCTCAATTCATGTTGTAGGGTTGTTGGTGTTGTTGGTTAGTAACTGAAAGAAAGCTTCAAGAGTTTTGAGTTTCTTAGAATGAACTCAACATCAGGTGAATTCCACTTTACTTTGACTTGGATATTTGTAATTGATTTTCTCATATATGAATTTTGAAAGATTGATTTTGAAAATCCTTCCTCCATTGAATTGACCACTCAAATCTTCTTGGGATCTGCAAAAACATAACACTTGCCTACAATGCAATGTTTGATGATGGAGGAAGAGAGGTGTATAGCCACTCTTCTTCCAAGAAATATGTAAAATAATTATAATCAATGTTTGAAAACCATGTCCAAATATGATATACAAATAAAATGCCTTTGTTTACCCCTTGAGGAATGGTGGCCAAACTTGGCCTCCTAGCAGTATTTTGTTCACAAAATATTTGTTTTATTTCCAATTAGAGTGATTCAAAATCAAAGTTGAAGTGAATTCATATGAATACTTCTAGTATAAACTGTTTTTCAAAATGATTTGAAATGATATGTTAAAAATGATGAGAAGTTCCATGTTTGATAGAGCTTCTTGCGAATTTTTTACTAGACTAACAATCACTATTTGGAGTGTAACTTTGTCATTAAATATCGTATCAATGTGATTCCACTTCGAGGTTAAATTAAATTAATTTTTGTATATCCAAGGGAAACATATTTTTAAAATTCTTAAGTTTGACATTTTAGAAAATTGTTGATGAACAAACCTAAGAGGCAGAGTTTCACTTTGCTGATTTTAAGACATGCAGTCACTAAATGTGGCATAGATTTTTAATTTGACTTCCAAATGGGATGATTCAAATTGTCTCTTAAACTAGAATTAAATATATATCTCCCTTCGTAACATTTTTTTAAAATAATATTATTTGGTATGCGAAATATGCCAATCAACAGTCAAGACCTAAAATTGTCACCATGCATATTTTTTGACAAGCAGTTAGTATTTTGAGGACAAGTTTTTCATATGATGTCAGATTGCGTTGATTCAAATTGATTTCGAAACTATATTCCAAGGTATATATTTCCTATACATATCGTGTAAAAAAAATTCCATTGGAACCCTAAAATAAATGATGTACTAACTATGTCCTCAAAATTTCTCTTGATATCTAGTGTTTATTTTGATCATATCTTTTTTATTTTGTGATCCAAATTAAAAAATTCCAAATAGATTTAAAAACTATATTTCAAGAGATACCTTGCTTAAAAACATACTTTGAAAATGATCCTGCATGCTGCCATGAAATTCTTCCAAATGAATATTGAATAATGATTTGAAGAATTTATTCTTGAGAGTTTGAACCAAAAGTCTTATTGTGAACTCGTTCTACCTATTTATTTATTTATTCTATTATATCCTACTCTATTGTATAAAAATAAGTCATTCTCTCAAGTGTAAGAGAATTTCCAATGCATCTATTTGCATATAAAGATCATAAGTAGACTCACATCCAAATTTGTAAAAGATACCTTAATGAATACTTGGACTTGAAAAATTAGTTGATTATGAAGATTTGATGTAAAATAATGTTGAAAAATGGAGTCGTGTTGTGGCCTAATGAAAAGTTGAAACCAATTTTTAAAATGATCTTTGTTTTTTGGGGTCTCCTTAATTACGATATCACAAAGTTCATCTTGTGGAATGTGTTAAAAATCATGAATGCACAAGGGATCATATGCTAAATATTCATGAATTTCTAGTTCTATTGTTTGAACTTCATCTCATGTGACCCATAACTCATTCATGTCCTTACAAAGATAACTAGAAGAAGATTTTAGGTTCTCTTCTTGTAGATCCTCTTCATGGATTCTTTGTTCCTCTTCTATCTTTTGAAATGGAGATTCCTCCCTAGTGACCATTCTAAATTGTGGACAAGGGTTTGAGAAGATCCTTGTGGTGGCATACCCTCCTTCTCTAAATTACTTCTGTAACATCATGCTTTGTAGATATTTGTTTTGCAAATGGACTTTGTAGTTAATGAGTTTTTGTTAGTTGGTTGGGGGTTTTCTTTTGGGGATCTACCATTCTAATTCCTATATCTAAGCATGAATAACCATAATGAGAAGTGGTTTTTTTTTTAACAGTCTTCCTAACCAGCTCTATCTAAGTGTGCTTTCCTGGCAACGGCGCCAAAAATGTCAGTCTAATTTATGGAGATGAATTAGAGCATCAATTTTACCTATCAATATGGGTTGGTAAGCTTATAAGCAAACCAAAGTATATGAAATCTTATATTAAACTAGTGTAGGAAGTAATTGTTTAGATGAAAATAATGGAAATGCATATTACAAATATAAAATTACTGAAAAGAAAACATTGAAATTTTAATCTAGAACAAGAGTGCAATGAGTCTTTCTGGAGCATAACCAACAAGGAAGAGGTTCTAATTTAGAGGTCTTGGTTGTCCTTCCTCATTATCCTTATTCCAACAAGATCAGTTCCACCATAAAGCATGACATAACCAAAGAAATATGTATCAAATGCATAAATACAATTTCCAATTCAATTCGTAGCTCACAAGGAAGAGTCTCCAACTTAGAGACTTGGGTTGTCCTTCCTTATTCAAACTAGTCACTAAAAGGAGATAATAACCAAAACAAGAAAGCAGTAAAGACAAGTTCTAGATCAGTTCTTAATCTAGAAGGAAGAGGAACTAACTTAGATGCCTTCATTGACCTCCACTAATTAAACCTATTACTGAAAAGAAATCATGAACATGGCATATAATGAATCTATTCAGAAAATATTCACAAGAAATTATAAATGAAACAACAATCTAAAATATTCACAATTATGCACTTAATTACACTATAGTTAGCTCAGAATGGGAGCCCTCCACCCTTTTCTTGGTACACTTGAAACTTTAAGCTAATGTAGATCAACAATCACATTCCATAACAAGAACATCAAGAAAATGGAGAAAAAACACCTCAAATTATATTTAGAAGTAAAGTGGTCTCAATAATCATAATACATGTTCATAACTGTTGAATATTTGTGTTTAAATAAGCCATAAAAAGCTTAGCTAAAATAACTATAACAACCTATAAGCATCATTATCCATCTAATCAGGTCAAAATTATCTGTTTGTTACACAAAATAGGGATGAATCCCATGAAATCATAAAATTACGCCTGATTCAAGGGATTTTTCTAAGTGCCTGGTTAGGTTTGACCAGTGTTGACTAGCCATCTTCTACCGGATTTTATGTGATCCAAAAAGTGCTCATCCATCCTTGGTTCTTATTATTTCTATATATACAATCGGTTCGAGCCTAGGTGTCCTGCAACCATGACTTTAAGTGAGCCATTACAATCTTTTTGAGTTCTGTTCGAATTTAATTTTAATGCTCAATTTTGATTCAAACACTAAAATAATTAAAATACATAGTTTGCCTACCTTGAAGTGCATGAAAGAGGGAAAATTAGGTGAATATGATAATAAATTAGTGAGAAAAATTGGTATATGATGAAATGTATAAGGTAAAAATAAGCCAAAATTGGAGGCCAACAACCCCTATAAATTCAAGATGGATATTGAGACCTCGCATTGGAGGTCTAAGTGGGGATGTGGAGGCATTGACCCTTCCCTTCTTCTCTTTCATTTTCCCCATCAGAGGTTTTTTTTGGTTGGTTGTCGTGGACCTACACAAAGAAAGTCAACCATTCCGAGGCATGGTAAGCTACAGAAGTTGGGGTGCCTGCGGTCATAGTCACCACTAGAAACAAGATTTAGTTAGATTGAATAAAAGAGTTCCTTGGCTATTTACATCAATTGTAAAGTCAAGGATCTCGATTTCTTGATCAGACAAGAGAAGGGGGGCATGTACAGCAGGTTGGAGGGGATGATAAAGAATGTGTAGAATAGGAACAACTAAGTGATAAACCTCGAGAGGCCTCAAAGTTCATGACGAAAGATGAGCATGCTAGAATACTAGACACTCTAGCATTGTAAATCAGGCATGTGTCAATAGGCTATTTAGGATGGTTAATATCTTCCTAACTATACATTAATATGTTACTAATCAATTTAATATGTGTAATATATGTTTTGGGAGAGGGGACATGGATTCATGTTTCTTATTTCTGGAAACATGCACTATTTCTTTCTCCATTTCTTATTTCTGGTAAATCAAGGAACTATGGAATCAATACTACTTAGGATTAATCCATAATTTAGAGAGCTTTATTTCCAAAAATCCCACGTTACATCTTAGTTCAAGAGTTAAAAATTTTGGTCATCAACTTGACATTTTCCTGTGGCAGCATGCATTCACCTGTCAGGGTTGAACTTGAGGGCAAGGCTGATCCATTGGAGGTACATTTTTTTTTAAGGACCTTTGTTTTATTCCTTTTCTTTTTCCATTTTGAATGAATTTCTAGTCATTATGCATTGGATTGGATTTTTGAAATGCACATTGAGTTAGGAGTATTTGGTAGGAGTTGAAATGATCATTTATCTTTATCTTTTGTTAATTTTCCATTGCAGTAGTTATTTGAAAAGAGTTTGAAATAGTTTTCCATTTTCTTTGGTGATTAAAGATTGCAATGAAAGAACTAAGAGAGATGAAGATTCCTTTTACTATTCATCGCTACTTGCCTGATGGAAGATGAGATGAATGTACATTGCTTTAGTTCCATGGTACTATGATGTCCTTGGATGCCTTCCTTGGCCATCCACCGTTGGCATCAAGGTTTGTTTCATTCGAATTAACATTTTTGAGGCCAAATTTAAAATTCAGATCAACAATGTAAAATTGCATTTACAAGATTATATAAGTTAGCAATGGAAATAGCAATGTGTTTTTCAATGCTTATAATATTTATATTATATATATATAATATATATATATATATCTATATATATATATATATATATATATATATTATATATATATATATATATATATATATATATATATATATTTATATTATAGGGTCACAAGAGACTTAGATATAAGATTATATGTCGAACAAGTGACCACAAAGTTGGACCCAAAAGTGCATCCAATGTGAACATACAATGGGACTACAAAAGAAACTGCCATCACTATATTCGTAGAAGATGAGAAAGACCCAACTATAATTAGTCAATAGGAACACAAGAAGTATTATAGATGAAAACCTAACACCAAAACCTTGTTGAGCATATAATGTAGATGTCAAGAGATGATGGGTCTAGAAGAATATAAATTTTAGGATAGAAAAGGATGATTGAATTGTCCACACAAATCCTTAATATAAGAACTTCTAAATTGGGTCAGAACTTGAATTGTACTTCATTTCACAATAAATAGTTATCCATATTCAATGTTGCAACATTTACACAGTTTTCCTAGATATTTTATTTATAGAAATACATTTTATTTGTAGATACAAATATTTTTGTCAATCAATTTTAATGACACGTAAAAGTTAACGTCATCCAAAAAAGGACTTGATTTTCTTTGTTAAAATAATTCCGCTAACAACTAATATAAATGGAGATGTATTGCATATTGTACAAAAAACTGGGATGTAGTTGTAGCTGTAAAAGCACTAGCTAACCTAAAAAATACGGTGTGTGATAAACCCAAAACACCCATTAGCCTAATACATGTCCCTTGAGTAGACATCAAACATAATTATTATATAGTTTCAAGAAAATGACATAAGGAAACTGACTGAGAGCTGAGTAGCACAAAACATAAATCATAAGGCAGCTATACGAAGAGGCCCAATAGTGAATTATCCATTTTTTATGGAAATTTACAGAAAATGTTCATAAGGCACTGAAGAAAAGGAAGAAGACATAAAAGTTGAAGAAGAAGAATGGTCACTAAATTTTCTAAAACATAGATTTACATAAACTATTTGAATTTGTTTAATTAAAGTGACAATAAATAAATTGAAAAGGGAAGATATATTTCAATTTAAAGAAGATTTTATAGAGACAAAAATAAATATGAAGAAGAAGATCATCCAAATTCTGAAAGCATGAAGAAAATTAATGAAAATCGAACCAATATTACATCAAATTCAACCATTTCTCTTTGAGTCTATGATGGGTACTTAAGAAAATCAAAACATTGGTTTGTATGCAAAGCAATTTAGAGAGCTCAAGTAGTAGATAATGAATATAGTCAATTGGAAAAATTTGGAGTGCCTTTGAGAGTTGGAGCTTTGGATTGTTTCATGAACCATAGCCAAAGTCTACAACATTTATCCAAGAGTGAGGTGAAGAACTAACTCCAATGGACATTCCATTACACAATGGGGCATCATATAGCTCCACAGAAATTCAAAGAAATTCAACAACATATAATAGGATGTGTGCTTGATTATGATAGTAGATTCAGAGATTTACTTAGTCAAATCCAAATGTATTAAAAATATTTAATAGGAATTGGTCATTGCTGGATTGAATTGGAGAGCAAGAGTTGTAGCAAGAGTACATAATCCCCCCCAGATGCGGGTGACTGACGCTGCGAATAATTTGATGGGACGGGGGTGGAGCAAGGCGGCACGACACTTGCCCACCTTGTACGAGGAGATAAATGCTAAGTTGGGGAGGAGAGCATGGCATGCGAGCCATTATACTCCCTCGTCAAGTGATTCAGGTTCTTTATGCGCGTCCACTACTATGGTTTCCTTCCTCGCACACTGCTACCTGCAAGAGAGAGCGGCCACCATCAATGAGGCAGTTATGGTTGAGAACTATCGAGGAGAGTCTGTCCGGTATAAGGATGGGCTCGGCCCTGCATTCGTGGTGAAGCTTGGTGAGTCATTGAGCTGGGTTCATCCCCTCACCTCTGTTCATCTCCTAGTTCTCTCTGTTGATCCTGAGTCTGGGACGAGAACGATGTGTTTGGGTTTTATGCTGGAGGTTCGTAGGCTCAGTTATCATCTCCAGGACTCTGTTTGGGTTTCTGGCTTTGGCAGGCGACCTATGAGCATATCATTCTTAATTTTGGGCCCCTTGTTCATTTGCCCTGTCTTATGCGCAGTCTTGGAAAGGGGCGGGTGGGAGATTGAGAAGAACAAGTCCTCTCGTCTCTTTCGGTCCTCTCCCGTCTCTGTTGGTTCTCATGGTTTCAGTGTGGAACCTGCCTGTAATCCTTCTGCCGCCCTTTCCACAATGGCTCGTCTTCGTCAGAGAATGGGGTGCCACAGAGGGCAACCCTGGCGTGCACCTACCGACTCCACTTCGGACTCGCCTGCCACCAATGAATTGTTTACGGTTCGCCATCCAAGCACCCGTAGTGGGTGCAGAAGGCGTCACGTCTCAAATCAACCCCGGGGGCCTCCTTCTTCAACAGGGTCTGCCATTTTCACATTCAATAGCTCTCTGCATCAGCCTCGGATTACTGCCCACATCTCCGTGGTCTTCTATGAAACTACGCAAATGGAGGGTTCAGACACTCATATGGGAGGCTCGAGAGCTACTGCTAGTCCTTGCCCTGCATTCTAGCTTGGTATTGGTATGATGCCACAACATGTTCGAGCTGAACCGGGTTGAGGCACACAGGATATGGAGATGCTGCCTATTGACCCAGACCTTCTATTCAGTTCACTGCTCCTGTTGATGATGAACCGGAATTCGACTGGTGCCGAATTGTGGAGGAACAACCTGATGATTAGCTTGCTCTCGCTGACGGTGGTCTACCTTTTTGGTCATGTTTTTGGCAATCCTTAGGCTAGTATATTTTGGTATCTCGGCTATGGATATATTCTAGTTTTTGATGTACAGGTATCCTTGTTTTTTGATGTATGGGTCTCCATGTGGTGGGTTCGGCACTTGGTCATGTGTTTTCCTCTGGAATGTTGCTTATGTTATTTTCTGGAATGATGGCTCTTATCAGAGCAATGATCTGACTTCGGTCACTCTGTAAATATTTTCCCTCTTTCTTAATAGATTTAAGCTTACTCAGGAAAAAAAAAAGAGTACATATTCCCAATCATATGAAGAAGTATTTAACAGAGCATAACAACTTGACATGGACAATGGTTGGATTCAATTGAATGTTGAAAGGAAATTCGAGATCTAGTTCAGAAGAGTGCAAGATCATCTGAAAATGTTTTATTTGAAGAAAATCTATGATGAAACTTAGAGTTCTACATGCATGTAGCATGTATATTGGAAGGATTAGCACTCTCGTGAGCACAGGCTTAGCTCCAATAGTAGTAGGACTTGCTCGTGATTAAAAGGTAATAAGTGAAAACACTAAAATGTAATATTCATAAGAAAACTTCAAGCAAATGTTTCCAAAATTTAAACTTTTCTTTGACAATTTTCTTCAAATATTTAGTATGCAAGTTCTACAAAATAATTTTGACCGACCATACACAACTTTCATCCAGCATTTCAAGAGCAAACTCTGGTAAAAATATTTGAGGGAATTTCTAATTTCCTGTGCCAAATACATTCCTTACCCATGTATGCAGTTAGCCATTCAAGTAGTCCATATGATCTATTGATTACATTGACTATTAATTGTTGGATTTTGATATAGGAGAACCATTGACATGCGCAACATACTAAGGAAATATTTTTCCATGGAGAGTATTATAATTCTCCATTGGTCTGGCATCTTTTTGGTGCTCAGTAAGAAATCATGTATACACTTGGCATAGCTGATGCTTTCTTTGCATAGCAAAAGGCAAAATAATCCCTTTGCATCCCACATAGGTAGTTGTATATGCCTTAAAACTTTCAAGTGAACATTTTCCAGGCATAGTGGATCATAATTCTGAATTTATGTCAAATTTCATGCTTATATTTCCCAAATAATCACATATTTTTCAAACATCGCAGTTCCATATACATCAGTTATAACATAGTTACAGATCAAACGGGAACTATTACCTCAAAACGAGTATTCAAGCCCAAAAATCCCATAAAAACATGAAAAAACCCCTTGAAATCGAAAAGTGTTGATGCTAGAATAACGTTTTTTTTTTTTTCCTTTTTTTTTCTTCAGAGTAAATTTTCAATATTTTTTAAAAATAATAATAAAAAACAATAAAAGCCATTTTTTTTGGTGCAAAAAACACCTTGAATCGAAAAAGTGTTGATGCCAGAATAATTTATTTATTTATTTATTTATATATATATATTTTATTTTTTTCAGGGGTGCATTTTCAACACTTTTTAGTAATGACGTAAAAGAAAAAAATATCGTGACTCTCAAAAACTTTAAATTTCCAATGATTTTCAAGCATGACATTAACGATAAAATATCACATCTTTGAAAACCCTTAAAATTCCACCGATTTTTAAGCATGACATTAAATTTAAAATATCACTTCTTTGAAAAACCTTAAAATTCCAACAATTTTCATGCATGGTGCTAAGAAAAAATATCATTAATTGTTTTCAGCCATAACATTAAAGATAAAATATCACGACTTAGAAAAACATTAAAAATATTGACAATTTTTCAACCATGGAATTAAACCCAAAGATTATGACTACAAAACAGTCTTGAATTTTCAAAATATTTTAAGCATGACATTATGGAAAACATTTATGACTAAAAAAACTTTAGAAATGAACACCGGAATGAAAGAGTGATTATACCAAGGGTAATTTTTTTTAAATGCTAAATGTGTAG
>APFE030007202.1:1077-14831 GCA_000404065.3 Pinus taeda | reverse complement strand
TGCGGGGGTCCAAATGGGATAGGTGGGTGTCCACCAAGATCCACCTGGATCAATAGGTGGTCTGTAATAAGAATCCTTTCACTCCTATCAGATGTCTCCAGGTCGTGGGTCGTTAACGTGTTCACTAAAAAAGATGCAGGGATTTGTATGTTGCCTCAATCATCAACATAAGGATATATATTATTTTTTCATTAACAAAGATACCAATGCACAAATATATATAACACATACACAAAGGAGAATTAGTAATGTTTTCTTCTATTCAAATCAACAATTCCTATATACATAGAGAACTTACGATTGGATCTCGGCTAACCTCCTAATTAAACAAGCTCTCCTCTCTATTCAAGGTTTACTCGTCTAGTTCCACTAACTTTGAATTCTAGAGTTTTGTTCACCCAAGAGCTCTTTATATCTCATTGGTAGAATTCAGATGAGTATCTAACCATCGAATAAATACCAAAAACTCATGCCTCTATTATCCCTTTGACAACTATCTATCCTCTACTGTCGAGAGGTATCCCGTCATTCAAATCTACTCTACATGCAAATTTTCTGCTTAGAGGAAAATATCCTAACAAAAACCTATCATAACAGTCCAAGAACTACCTATCACTCAGGTTATCGCTTGGCATTTTTACAAATACCCATCTGGCCAATAAACCATATCAATAAAACTACCAGATCAGTAAAACTACCTAAAACTACCTATCTTCTAAAAAAATATGGACACTTTTGATTTTACATTAGTTTGAAAAAAAATGAAAACTGTGGAGCAGAGTATTGCACTTCTCAATATTATTAATCCATTAAATAATATTTCATTGGAGATATCAATAATGAATGACTACAGTGACACTGAAGTAAACTCGACTAACTGAAACTAATATAGGACACTTAGATGGACAGATGTGAAACCCAGTAGGTGGTTGGAATTAGATTCTCCAACACTCCCCCTTAATTACAGCCACATAAAAATTTCAATTAAGATGCTTGTTGGTCTATGTCTTAGCTAGGCTTACGATTTAAAACATTTACTTCAACTACATTTACTTTTCTTCTTCTCTTCTTCCAAATCTTCTAGCCTCTAGATTGTTTTATCATTTTCTTCTTGTTGCATCCTTCAAACCTTAGTTTCTTCATTCGCTGGTTCATGTCTTACATTGTTTGAGGTTGTCTAAGCATGTCTTGGACTTCTTCAAAAATCGACTTGTATGTGGATTGTTGTTGCATGCCATCTTTTGTTGTTTGATCTTCATGATCAATTTGCTGCAACATTAGTTTATAATAAAAAAAATATTTCTTTAGAACTCCAATAACTAAAAATTTCATTGATGTTTTCATCATCCAAGCTATCTTCAACATTCATTTTTGCAGTTTCTATGATGAATTTAACAAGGCATGTTGTTGCAAGCCATGCTTCAAGGAAATTGAACCCTTCTTCATAATCATTCTGAGTACCTGCACACTAGAAATAAATGTTAGAATTAAAAATATTTGTAGAACCACATTAGTTCTGTTCCTTTTGCTTTGTAATGAGGGCTTTCTCCGATTATTCTTCATTCTCTTCCTCTTCCTCTGTCTCTCTTTTCTCTTTGTGGGCTTCCTTCTTTGCCTCTGCCTCTATCTCTGTCTCTTCCACTTATGTACTAACTTGTGTTGCTGCTGATAGGTTGTCTTCCAATTGGTTTTGGAAACTCAAGTGAGATTATCTTACCAAATAACATCTTGTGAAAATGATGTTTTTGTTGCATGATCTGCAAGCATTAATGTTAACCAACAATTCTTCATCAAAATTTACATCAACAATATAAATTGTTGGATTCACCATAGCATTGAATATTCCATTGAAACTTTCATTGCCCTCAACAAGCTTTTTTGTTGGATTCACCAAATTTTCATCAACAAGCTCTACTTTTGGATTCATCAAATTGTCATCAACAAAATTTGTTGTTGGAATCACCAAATTTTTGTCCATTTGTGGTTGTACAGAGTGGGGTTCAAGAGCATCTATGCGCTACTTCTATGCTTCTTCTGCAAATTCTTCACTCATTTGTGGCTAAGCACACTCGGATTCACCAAACTCTTCATCTTCAATTGGATTACCCCCCCTTACATGAAAACTCTTAAGGGTATCCTAGGCCTCCTTGGTTGTATTTGTTTCAATCATTCTAGTTGTTGCTTCTCATCATCAATAAAAATTTCAAACACTTCTTGTTGCTGCTTAGACTTTCTTAACCTTTTGGATTTTTCCATTTTTTGAGTGTTGGCTCACTATAATTCAATAGGCCAATCAATTTTCAAACATAACAATTAGCTTCTTTACTACACAACTTTTGGCTCTAAAAATAATGCTCGTGTCTATTGCTTACAATAGAAGCATGTAGCAATGGTAGCTCAAAAATCCCAAATAAATTCTCCTTCACTTGATTGAATTTTTTTTTTCATAAATCTCAAATAAATTCACATTTTCCACTCAAATATGCCACTTGAATACTTCACTTAAATACTTCAGCACTCAAATATATATATAGATATATAAATCTCCTAAGTTTCATAAATGTCGCCCCCTTTTAATAGACTTTGAAACAAAAATCATTTTCTGTTAAAAATCCTTTAATCTCATTGTAAAAAAATTTGCAGCGTCTTTTCATGACTCATGAGCCCTCTTAAGAAAATAGAGTGACAAAACTATACAAGTCAAAGGATTTTGAAAACAATTCACCCTTTTCAACAAAGGCATTAAAACATAATATGTGACCCAATTAATATACCATAAATTGGATATTTTGTCGTTTTATACTAAAGAAACTTCAAACAAAACGTACCATGAGGAATTTGAAAAGAAAAACTCATTTGTCCTTTAGTGGGCTTAGCATAAACGATAATCTAATTGTCATTTGCGTAGTTGTCAACGGGTTCTTTGCGCATTCCTTCCATTGACGGGCTGTGTACATTTTAAAAATTCGACAATTTCACAAGTTTGCACATTTTTCTGCACTTTTTTTTTTTGTTGGTGTGCAAAACCGAGTTATTTTGACAGCTGCGCAATTTAGATACTTTCTCTTCATTATAGGTTTGGAATTTGAGTTGCTTTTGCATCTTCGGATTGGCCTCTCACTTTCTGCAAGGCCAAAAAAAAAGTTGAGGCGTTGTCTCTTTGGAGTCTAATACAATTTGATGCTCTGATACTATGAAAAAATTGAACTGTGGAGTAGCAGGTTGCACTTTTTAATATTACAAATCAGTTAAATAAAATTACATTAAAGATATCAATAATAAATGATTACAATGAGACTAAATTAAATTGGATTAATCTAAACTAAAGTAAGACACTTAGATGGACATATATGAGAGTGGCTATAAAGTAATTGGAATTAGATTCTCCAACATAATCTACATATCTAAAAAGATACTTATTTTCGGAAAATTTGTGCAACAGGAAAATGCTTATTTGCTGGCGCAGATGCTCTTGCATCAAACTAATGGGCAATTTATTCCTTTATGATTAGCAATCACCCTTGCATTTTGTCCATTCGTCTTATATACACCTATATACAGTGACTTCGAATATCAAGTTGCACATTTACTTTCAGTTGCACATTTACTTTCATATATGCTTGTTCAATATCTTTCGGTCTTGATTATGCAAAACAATTTCATTATTAAATACATATGTAAACAAGGGCCACTGGCATAACGGTAGTCCCTATCGACTTGTAATTTCAGAACAGAAATGGAATTCCACTTGCAATTTCAAAACATAAATGTTTTGTTGCTTGGATAACGGTAGTCCCTATCGACTTGTAATTTCAGAACAGAAATGGAATTCCACTTGCAATTTCAAAACATAAATGTTTTGTTGCTTGGATGCAGGGATGAAATTGATAAACAAACAACTTAGTAAATCATTTGAAATGTTTCGTTGCTAGGATGTAAGGATGAAATTGATAAATCAACGTTACCATTTAAATTTCAATGTGATTTATGTACTTAACACACCGCTTAATGGTACCAAATCAACGTTTCAAAACAATTTTAAGTGGTTTCTTTTAATCTCTATTTAATATTTAACATTTAACCTTTACGTACCTTGTATTAAATATTAACAAATCATCTTTTCAGTATCATTGTAAAGTATCTTTTCAGTATCATTGTAAAGTTGTTTTCTTTGCTGGTATCATCTTTGTGACGGTATATTGGAAGGAATATTTAAAACCTGGCTTAAACACTCAATTATTGAAATTTAATCAACTTCAAAATTAACATGTAAATTTATTAAATCAAATCTTAGGTTAAAAAGCACCAAAGTCTTGTGTAAGCACCAAAGTCTTGTGTTAAGTCAATAAGCATTAATCAACCAAACCGGATATATCCCTGGTGAGAGATATGACATGGCGTATTGCAAAATGGTGGGAAATCAGAAAATCAAACAACTGCACGTCTGGCAGGAATGCTCATTGTGTGGATTTATATAATGCCTCTATTCTCGATCACAACACACCTACTCATCTTTTCCTCTGGCCCCAAATATCTCTGTCCTCTCAAGGGTTTCTACCGTCAGAGTGTGCAGGTCGTTAGGTCGAATCTCACAAAGCCCATCTGCACGCCCGATTCGAAGTCTAATCGAAGGTAAAACCCTAAGCCTGGTTCCCTCTTCCAGTGTTTGGCAGGTTGTGTATATATTTTATAACTAATGAATGATTGTTCTGTGATAGGGTACCAGAGTCAGCCATGGTTATTCACAACATCTGCCCCTGGGCCAATTATTATGGAGAATAATGTTGTTCTGTGATAGGGTACCAGAGTCAGCCATGGTTATTCACAACATCTGCCCCTGGGCCAATTATTATGGAGAATAATGCATGGAATAATGAATGTGAAAACATGCTAACAT
Organism: Pinus taeda; assembly: GCA_000404065.3. NCBI lineage: Eukaryota > Viridiplantae > Streptophyta > Pinopsida > Pinales > Pinaceae > Pinus > Pinus taeda. The sequence continues at coordinate 9,934 of APFE030007202.1, read as the reverse complement.
ACTCTTTTGCAGTGGATGAATAACAAGGAAAAAGAGACATGATCACTCTTGATGCTCATTATATTAAAATACAATTATAATGTTTATAAATTTAAAAGCTTAAAATAACATAATACACAATATTCGTTGTACATACTCAACCAAATAGGCGCTGACTGATAAAAAACACCATCAGTTGGCAATCTATGGAAATATTTAGACATGCGTAAGATATTTAGACATGCATTTTGATAGATGCCATTCACCATGGTTACACATTTTCTTTCCTACTTGTAATTGATCTGTTTCCTTGTAGGAAAATTATAACCCCTGAGAGGACTGCCAAGCTTTTCTCCAAACATAAATGTGTTACAACATATTTCTATGCTTGCCCAAATGAATGAGTGCTTGGTTGGTGAAGCGCTTCCTTCTCCGATAAGAATAGCCAACAGTTTCGAATAGAAAACAGAATGATAAACAGAAAGATAAAGTGTTATAAAAAATGGTAGAATTCAATCTTCTCCAAGTTGCGAAGACATGCCAATATGACAAACTTCAAGCTTCTCCAAATTACGAAGAGATATACAAATATTCCAAACGTCAAGCTTCTCAAGATTGCCAAGAGGCATGCAGATATGGCAGACTCTCAAGCTTCTCCAGATTGCCAAGAGGCATGCAGATATGCAGACTTCAAACTTCAAGATTATCCATATTGCGAAGAGGCCTGTAGATATGGTAGACTTCAAGATTCTCCATATTGCGAAGATGCATACAGATATGGCACCCTTCAAGCTTCTCCAAATTGAGAAGAGGCATGCAGATATGGCACACTTCTGCATCTCTAGACTGTGAAGAGGCATATATATATGGCAAACATAAATCTTACGCGTGTTTGCAAAACACATGCTTCTTTTGTTTGCGTTTATGATCATCATTGCATGTGAAGCCTACCACAGAGTGATTCTGTTGCACTCAGGAAAATGAGACGAAGGTATTCTGGTGCGCTTAGGAGATTGAGCTAAAAGTATTCTGGTGCACTGAAGAGAATGAGTTGATCCAGGCAAAGGGTTAAGATCCACGGACATGCAGAGATTAAGATGCAACGAGAGGAGGTTGTTTTTGTGTTGTTTTAGCAGCAACATGAGTTGTTTTCTTGTTTTTTTAGCAGCTGTGAGATCTCTGCCATATGGCTAACATGACAATAGCCATGCAGACAACGAGTTACACGACATATTTTCGTAAAACTTGGGCTATGTTTTAATAGAAAAGATTTCTAACATTAAATATTTTGAAATTAATACTAACTCGAAAAGGCATTAAATTACCTCAATCTAAAATTCAAAACCCTTTTATCCCATGTATGACTTTCATCATACGTTATGGCCGACATTAAGACATCCAAATAAAAACTTTGCATAAAAAATTATTTACCAAAATGTTTTTATTAAAACAATGGCTAAACATTAAATAGACCGAGGAGTTAACGTAAATTAATACTAACGCAACGTTTATTCATCGCTATAGTCCCTCCGTGCCAAAGGCATGGACTATAATAAAGTTTGTGAAGTGATTAAGCATCCATTATTCATAAAATTGAGAATCTAAATGATAGTTTAAAATCCTTTATCAATCAATTGTTAGGTGGTTCAAATTGGTGGAAAGATACATGTACAAGGAACTTATTTTGATATGCATTTCTCTTCATGTTTAGAATCATCATTAATTTATAAAGGTTCATACGTAATATTTATAAGTTTCATATAATTTTTAAATTTATACGTATTTATAAGTTTCATATAATTTTTAAATTTTATATATTTATATATTTTGAAATGATTTACAATTGTCATTTGTCCAAATTTATATATTCATATTTTCAATTTTCATTTACGGTTTATAATTCACACAATTAAAAATCCTTTATCAATCGAACTGTATTCGTGGAAGGGTCCATATACAAAGAGCTTATTTTGGTATCCTTTCGTTTTCATGTTTAGAACTTACATTTACCGGTAAGGATTCATGCTTCAACTTTAGAAGCATTACTCATTTGTTTAAGTTTGTGTATTTATATATTTTTTGAAATAATAATTTTATGTAACAAGTTTATAAGCGTTATTCAATTTTTATTCTTTATATATTTTAAAATGATTTGCTATTATCATTTAATTATTAAAGTTTATATACGTATATATTAGTATTTTTAACTTTTAGTATTCACATATCTATGTATACTTTGAAATGGTTTATTTGAAGTTTAATATATTATTTTTTCTCCTTACTTTTAATCTTGTTTTAAAGATTAACTAAGTGAAATTATTAATGTTAGATAGTTAATCTTTGCGATTAAGGTTGGGCCAGTTTGTGTTATAGTGATTGGTTATTAGAGTTCAAGAATAACTGGAAATTGAATCTAACTGTTTTTTTTAATGTATTCATATTGTGTACATCATTCATTCTTTAATTGTTTTTTTAATGTATTCATATGTACATTGTGTACATCATTCATTCCTTGAGATGAATTCTTAATATGGATTTGTGTTTGGTTTCCAATTTGTTTGTCTTACAATGATATCAGAATGGGTGAACAATGATATCAGAATGGTGAAATTCTCTGTTGAATGAGAGAAGTAGTTAATCTACTGGAACGAGCTATATATCTTGTTGACAGAAACGTGTGTGTGATAGATCCTTGTCACCTGTCCATATTCGTGTAGTTGAGCGTAGTAAAGCCGTTGGAGCATAGAGGTGAAGTGATCGAGTATCTGGAAAAATCATTTGTGCTTGATGGGAGGCTTGGTTGCTAGATAATGCCGTAACCACCGCTGGAAAGAAAATTTTATGGCAAGAAGAAATCTTTGAAAAAGAAACTTACAGAGATTTGATGCAAATTTTACATCGGGTAAGTTGTTTCAAACTCGACTCGAGCGCGTGGCCTTAATTCATTATTGTCTAAACGATTTTGTGGAGAATGGATGGTATTGAATACTGCTTGGTAATTGGAAGCGTATGTATATTAAATGCATATACGTGTTGAATTCTGGTGATTGATGAATTTTAAGAGGTTGCGTTATATATACGTGTGATGGTTCATTTTAAATACTATGCTGGGTATATATTGGAAATTAACCTGAGATTAACGCTGTACTCTGAGCCCAAGTAGTTAGTTAAGTTGCAGTTGTGGCATACAACACCATTCTTTTTTTTTATCATGTGCCAATAACAAATGTATAATAGATAAGGCGCTCGCTTTCCACTTCTATTTCCTGCAATTTGTTCTCAACGCAATTGGTATACTCTACGAAAATTAATGCTTTAAATACATTTTTATTTGTAGAGCCTACATGCAAAGTCAGTGCCATGGTTTCAGAAATTGATTGTAAAGCCGGGTAGATGTTGAAATATAATTTCAAACCGCAGTAAAAGAAAAAAATTTAAACAGCAGACTATTTTTATTTACCTTTGCGATGCGATCTTATTGCATATCGCAAATCGCATGCATGACTTGTTGCCCTTCGATACGTCCTAAGATTTCTGCCGATTATTTCTCCCTATTGCTATGTTGCAAATCGAGTATAGCACCCATTATGATAGTGTTCCATTTTTTCTCTCTTCTGCAGATTGCGATTCTGAGATGCGATCCAAATCTCACATTTCACCTATATGATAGTGTTCCATTTTTTCTCTCTTCTGCAGATTGCGATTCTGTGATGCGATCCAAATCGCACATTTCACCTTCCTCAAATCATCGCACATTTCACCTTCCTCAAATCTATCTACGTCTGATTAAAATCAAGGGGTGACGTGAAGTAAAAGTTTCATTTAATCACAGGCCTTCATCAAATGAACTTGACTTGAAGTAAAAGTGAACTTGACCTGAAGTAAAAGTTTCATTCACTGCCAATTTTGTCTGTAAAACAGTAAATATATGATAGTGTTCCAAATCAGAGGTGACCTGAAGTAAAAGTTTCATTTAATCACAGGCCTTCGTCAAATGAACTTGACTTGAAGTAAAAGTGAACTTGACCAATTTTGTCAGTAAAACATTAAATATATGATAGTGTTCCAAATCAGGGGTGACCTGAAGTAAAAGTTTAATCACAAGCCTTCATCAAATGAACTTGAAGTAAAAGTTTAATCACAGGCCTTCATCAAATGAACTTGACATGAAGTAAAAGTGAACTTGACCAAATTTTGTTAGTAAAACAGTAAATATATGATAGTGTTCCAAATCAGGGGTGACCTGAAGTCAAAGTTTAATCACAGGCCTTCATCAAATGAACTTGAAGTAAAAGTTTAATCAGAGGCCTTCATCAAATGAACTTGAAGTAAAAGTTTAATCAGAGGCCTTCATCAAATGAACTTGACTTGAAGTAAAAGTGAACCTAAAAGTTTCATTTACTGCCAGTTTGTCATTAAAACAGTAAATATATGATAGTGTTCCAAATCAGGGGTGACCTGAAGTAAAAGGTTTAATCACAGGCCTTCATCAAATGAACTTGACTTGAAGTAAAACTGAACTTGACCTGAAGTAAAAGTTTCATTTACTGTTAGTTTTGTCAGTAAAATAGTAAATATATGATAGTGTTCCAAATCATCTTCCTCAAATCAATGACTTGAAGTGACCTGAAGTAAAAGGTTTAATCACAGGCCTTCATCAAATGAACTTGACTTGAAGTAAAAGTGAACTTGACCTGAAGTAAAAGTTTCATTTACTGCTAGTTTTGTCAGTAAAACAATAAATATATGATAGTGTTCCAAATCACCTTCCTCAAATCAATGACTTGAAGTAAAAGTGAACTTGACCTGAAGACAGTAAATATATGATAGTGTTCCAAATCACCTTCCTCAAATCAATGACTTGAAGTAAAAGTGAACTTGACCTGAAGTAAAAGTTTCATTTACTGCTAGTTTTGTCAGTAAAACAATAAATATATGATAGTGTTCCAAATCATCTTCCTCAAATCAATGACTTGAAGTAAAAGTGAACTTGACCTGAAGTAAAAGTTTCATTTACTGCTAGTTTATCAGTAAAACAGTAAATATATGATAGTGTTCCAAATCATCTTCCTCAAATCAATGACTTGAAGTAAAAGTGAACTTGACCTGAAGTAAAAGTTTCATTCACTACCAGTTTTGTCAGTAAAATAGTAAATATATGATAGTGTTCCAAATTGTTCCAAATCAGGGGTGACCTAAAGTAAAAGTGAACTTGACCTGAAATAAAAGTTTCATTTACTGCCAGTTTTGTCAGTAAAACAGTGAATATATGATAGTGTAATATATGATAGTGTTCCAAATCAGGGGTGACCTGAAGTAAAAGTGAACTTGACCTGAAGTAAAAGTTTCATTTACTGCCAGTTTTGTCAGTAAAACAGTAAATATATGATAGTGTTCCAAATTGTTCCAAATCAGGGGTGACCTGAAGTACAAGTGAACTTGACCTGAAGTCAAAGTTTCATTTACTGCCAATTTTGTTAGTAAAACAATAAATATATGATAGTGTTCCAAATCAGGGGTGACCTGAAGTAAAAGTGAACTTGACCTGAATTAAAAGTTTCATTTACTGCCAGTTTTGTCAGTAAAACAGTAAATATATGATAGTGTTCCAGATCAGGGGTGACCTGAAGTAAAAGTTTAATCACAGGCCTTCATCAAATGAACTTGAAGTAAAAGTTTAATCACAGGCCTTCATCAAATGAACTTGACATGAAGTAAAAGTGAACTTGACAGTTTAATCACAGGCCTTCATCAAATGAACTTGACATGAAGTAAAAGTGAACTTGACCAAATTTTGTTAGTAAAACAGTAAATATATGATAGTGTTCCAAATCAGGGGTGGCCTTCATCAAATGAACTTGACATGAAGTAAAAGTGAACTTGACCAAATTTTGTTAGTAAAACAGTAAATATATGATAGTGTTCCAAATCAGGGGTGACCTGAAGTAAAAGTTTAATCACAGGCCTTCATCAAATGAACTTGAAGTAAAAGTTTAATCAGAGGCCTTCATCAAATGAACTTGACTTGAAGTAAAAGTGAACCTAAAAGTTTCATTTACTGCCAGTTTGTCAGTAAAACAGTAAATATATGATAGTGTTCCAAATCAGGGGTGACCTGAAGTAAAAGGTTTAATCACAGGCCTTCATCAAATGAACTTGACTTGAAGTAAAAGTCAACTTGACCTGAAGTAAAAGTTTCATTTACGGCTAGTTTTGTCAGTAAAATAGTAAATATATGATAGTGTTCCAAATCACCTTCCTCAAATCAATGACTTGAAGTGACCTGAAGTAAAAGGTTTAATCACAGGCCTTCATCACATGAACTTGACTTGAAGTAAAAGTGAACTTGACCTGAAGTAAAAGTTTCATTTACTGCTAGTTTTGTCAGTAAAACAATAAATATATGATAGTGTTCCAAATCACCTTCCTCAAATCAATGACTTGAAGTAAAAGTGAACTTGACCTGAAGACAGTAAATATATGATAGTGTTCCAAATCACCTTCCTCAAATCAATGACTTGAAGTAAAAGTGAACTTGACCTAAAGTAAAAGTTTCATTTACTGCTAGTTTTGTCAGTAAAACAGTAAATATATGATAGTGTTCCAAATCATCTTCCTCAAATCAATGACTTGAAGTAAAAGTGAACTTGACCTGAAGTAAAAGTTTCATTTACTGCTAGTTTATCAGTAAAACAATAAATATATGATAGTGTTCCAAATCATCTTCCTCAAATCAATGACTTGAAGTAAAAGTGAACTTGACCTGAAGTAAAAGTTTCATTCACTACCAGTTTTGTCAGTAAAACAGTAAATATATGATAGTGTTCCAAATTGTTCCAAATCAGGGGTGACCTGAAGTAAAAGTGAACTTGACCTGAAATAAAAGTTTCATTTACTGCCAGTTTTGTTAGTAAAACAGTAAATATATGATAGTGTTCCAAATCAGGGGTGACCTGAAGTAAAAGTGAACTTGACCTGAAGTAAAAGTTTCATTTACTGCCAGTTTTGTCAGTAAAACTGTAAATATATGATAGTGTTCCAAATTGTTCCAAATCAAGGGTGACCTGAAGTACAAGTGAACTTGACCTGAAGTAAAAGTTTCATTTACTACCAATTTTGTTAGTAAAACAGTAAATATATGATAGTGTTCCAAATCAGGGGTGACTTGAAGTAAAAGTGAACTTGACCTGAAGTAAAAGTTTCATTTACTGCCAGTTTTGTCAGTAAAATAGTAAATATATGATAGTGTTCCAAATCAGGGGTGACCTGAAGTAAAAGTTTAATCACAGGACTTCATCAAATGAACTTGACCTGAAGTAAAAGTTTCATTTACTGCTAGTTTTGTCAGTAAAACAATAAATATATGATAGTGTTCCAAATCACCTTCCTCAAATCAATGACTTGAAGTAAAAGTGAACTTGACCTGAAGTAAAGATGAACTTGACTTGAAGTAAAAGTGAACTTGACTGAAGTAAAAGTTCATTTACTCTAGTTTTGTCAGTAAAAAGAAAATATGATATGTTCCAAATCACCTCCAAATAAATGACTTGAAGTAAAGTGAACTTGACCTGAAGTAAAATGAACTGGACTTGAACTAAAAGTGAACTTGACTGAAGTAAAGTTTCATAACCGCTAGTTTGTCAGTAAAACAGTAAAATATATGATAGTGGTTCCATACCTCCTAAATCAATGACTTGAAGTAAAAGTGAACTTGACCTGAAGTAAAAGTTTCATTTACTGCCAGTTTTGTCAGTAAAACAGTGAATATATGATAGTGTTCCAAATCAGGGGTGACGTGAAGTAAAAGTTTCATTTAATCACAGGCCAGTAAAAGTGAACTTGACCTGAAGTAAAAGTTTCATTTACTGCTAGTTTTGTTAGTAAAACAGTAAATATATGATCGTGTTCCAAATCACCTTCCTCAAATCAATGACCTAAAATAAAAGTGAACTTGACCTGAAGTGAAAGTTTCATTTACTGCTAGTTTTGTCAGTAAAACAGTAAATATATGATAGTGTTCCAAATCACCTTGCTCAAATCAATGACTTGAAGTAAAAGTGAACTTGACCTGAAGTAAAAGTTTCATTTACTGCCAGTTTTGTCAATAAAATAGTAAATATATGATAGTGTTCCAAATCAGGGGTGACCTGAAGTAAAAGTTTCATTTAATCACAGGCTTGCATCAAATGAACTTGACTTGAAGTAAAAGTGAACTTACCTGAAGTAAAAGTTTCATTTATTGCTAGTTTTGTCAGTAAAACAGTAAATATATGATAGTGTTCCAAATCACCTTCCTCAAATCAATCTCAGTCTGATTAAAATCAAGGTTGATGTACAGGTGACCTGAAGTAAAAGTTTCAATAAGTAAAATTTCCATTTAATGAGAGGCCAACATCATCAAATGAACTTGACCTAAAGTGAAAGTTTCATTTACTGTCAGTTTTGTCAGTAAAATAGTGATTTTGAACAGGTTGATGTACAGGTGACAGGTGACCTGAAGTAAAAGTTTCATTTAATCACAGGCTTGCATCAAATGAACTTGACTTGAAGTAAAAGTGAACTTGACCTCAAGTAAAAGTTTCATTTACTGCTAGTTTTGTGAGTAAAACAGTGAATATATGATAGTGTTCCAAATCACCTTCCTCAAATCAATCTCAGTTTGATTAAAATCAAGGTTGATGTATAGGTGACCTGAAGTAAAGGATTCATTAAGTAAAAGTTTCATTTAATCACAGGCCTGCATCAAATGAACTTGACCTGAAGTAAAAGTTTCATTTACTGTTAGTTTTTTCAGTAAAACAGTGATTTTGAACAGGACTTGACCTGAAGTAAAAGTTTCATTTACTGTCAGTTTTGTCAGTAAAACAGTGATTTTGAA
>APFE030007183.1:31689-44834 GCA_000404065.3 Pinus taeda | reverse complement strand
GTATATTTTATTTTTGAAATTCTAAATCTATAACGCATTTCTGGCGGATATATTTCTCTTCGCAAAAATAAATGGTGCTATGAAAAATTTGATAAAAAAAAACGTTGAAACAGAAAACATGTTCCTATATAATTAATAAAACTACGTAATTATTAATAACAGAGAGAGGAAAAAGGAATAATTAATAAAACTACGTAATTATTAATAACAAAGAGAGGAAAAAGGAATAATTGATTATCTAAGAGTTTGTTGCCGCGTGAAACCGGTTTTAGGAGGTCGCTGTCAAGTCGTATGATTGTCTTATCTCATCATCGTGACGTTCAGACTGCATATGATCATCTGGTGGGACTGGGCATGCGCAGGACTGAAGGGTTCATGTAATAACCAGTTATATTGTGGGATTTCAACAAGACTGAAGGGTTCATCTCATAACCAGTTATACTGTGGGCTTTCAACAGTTGCTAAACTTCGAAACACATGGATGAACAGGTGACGAGTATCGATGCAGAAAAGGTGTTGTATCAGGCGATGAGTATCGATGCAGAACAGGTGTTGTTTTTAGAAATGCATTGGGTATAGGATGCTACAGTGCGATAAAACCACTAGTGCACCAACATAGTCACATTAGCGGACGATAAAGGAGAAAATCAGACTATCTTACTGCTAAAATGCCTGCTCCTGCTAGATTCTATTCGCACAATCAAATTGTGATCTCTAGATGTTGATTTACCTTCCATCGCACCACCAAATTGAAGGAGTTAATATGACATTTCATTCCCAATACAAAAGGCATGAGGGCTCACCAAAAGTTGTATTGATAGTAATTAAAGAAATCGTGCAAAGGGTGTATATATTGTTTAATGTAGATTTAAAGAACCAGCAGTGCAATAGCACATGAAGTAAACAACGCAAGAGATATAACAAGATCCTTTAAAACTATATGTTAATATTGACATATTGAAAAAGTATATCAATGGTCACGGTGATTATATGCTAAAGGTTTCATTTAAAGGATTCAACTCACCATACTAATGCTACGATGAAAGACAATGGTCGCTAGGTTCTTTTGTTTATTACGCACCATTGTTGAGAACTAAGCAATCATGCATCAAAGCTTAGTGAAACTGCCATCATCAATACACTTTATGATAGAGTTATCACATAATCACTGAAGAGTCAGGGTAAATGGGAGCATGTTGTCAAAGCAACAACAATAGCAGAGAAATGGTGCAATAGAGATAATGGCAATTACTGGAATACAAGGGGAATATGAAAGTAAGATACAAGGGAAAACATGATGACCTAAGTTCTGCTAAAATATGGAGAAGCAATGTTTATCGCACGCACTGGACCAAAGCCCCAAAAGAAGAGTACGCCAAAGGGATTAGTTAAAATGCGCATATGTTCAAAGATTCCCAAGATCGCCCTCACACAATGTAAGGACAGGATAAAACTCTACATTTGTACAATGCGATAATGCGACTAGGAGCAATATCATGCCTGCACAATATAGAGCAACACGGCTGCACCACCACCTACTGTAAGAATTCCCACCCTCATAAAAAGTTCCAGCACACAGATCATAAGGACGATCGCACATAAAAATTGCGAAATTTTTTTTATCGATACCAATGCTGAAAGTTACTTTACATCTAAAAACAAGTGTTCAGGGTACTAAATTCAAACAGTTCTTGGTCAAAGGAAGAAGTAAATAATTCGAACACCAAAAATGCTAACTGAAATTGAGAGAGAGAGCATCCTAACTGAAATCGACAGAGAGAGATGCACTCAGTGGGTAGATTTTCTATATCGAAATGGACAATGCTGTGGATGACCATAGAAATCATAATAGAAATAGTATCTTCACCGTATAAATGTAGTTTTTGAAAACAGATATGGTGTGCGTTCGGTCTTGTATATATACCCTCTTCACCCATCAACTCTAAAAAGATCTTCTCACAGAGCAAATGTATTTGGTTATTATTCTCAATCAGTGCCCGTAATTTCAAGAAAGAATTATGGGTCTGTTGAAATAGTAATATTTCAAGAAAATGCCATACCAATATTGAACATTACACAACAAAATTTGAACTACAATATATACCCTCTTCACCCATCAACTCTAAAAAGATCTTCTCACAGAGCAAATGTATTTGGTTATTATTCTCAATCAGTGCCCGTAATTTCAAGAAAGAATTATGGGTCTGTTGAAATAGTAATATTTCAAGAAAATGCCATACCAATATTGAACATTACACAACAAAATTTGAACTACAATATATACCCTCTTCACCCATCAACTCTAAAAAGATCTTCTCACAGAGCAAATGTATTTGGTTATTATTCTCAATCAGTGCCCGTAATTTCAAGAAAGAATTATGGGTCTGTTGAAATAGTAATATTTCAAGAAAATGCCATAACAATATTGAACATTACACAACAAAATTTGAACTACAGCCCAAATGGGCGTTCTCTGTATATATTTTAAATCTAAGAGCTATTGGCCACTATATCCAAAAACGGGAAATAATACTAACCTAGCAAATATGGAGCTTATGGGCTATCTAATTGGATGTAAGAACTGAAATCCAAAAAATCGAATCCCCTTGTAGATTATAACCTAACCTGTTAAGTGGATTAAATGCTTGATCATTTCCCAGATTGAGTTCTCTCTGCTTTTCACATACTCCACACAAACAAGTTCCTGAAACCCACTATATCCAAGAAAGGGAAATAATACTAACCTAGCAAATATGGAGCCTATGGGAAATCTAATTGGATGTAAGAGCTGAATGCCAAAAATTCAATCCCCTTATAGATTCTAACCTAACCTGGTTGTGTTCTCTCTGCTTTTCACAGACTCGACACCCAAACAAATTCCTGAAACCCTAGAATACAGATCCTAAAAATTAGAAACTGCTCAACATAATTCGATTTCATTATAAACATTTATATATAAAATTTACAACTAAAGAATGTTTGTAATACTCTTTGAAAGAGGAGAAGTTTTTTACGAAATAGAAATAAATCGTTAGTGGCTGGGAGGAGGCGGAGTTGGCATGGAAAAATGAAAGGAGCAACTCTTGGCTGCAGGTTAGGTGGTAAAAATAAACAGATCAATAATATTCAAATTAATTAATAAAGAATAGTGATATGACTTTGTCCACCCCATTTTCATCCATGCATCCGAGTTCGATTCTAGGCTAGGGAATACAGATCCTAAAAATTAGAAACTGCTCAACATAATTCGATTTCATTATAAACATTTATATATAAAATTTACAACTAAAGAATGTTTGTAATACTCTTTGAAAGAGGAGAAGTTTTTTACGAAATAGAAATAAATCGTTAGTGGCTGGGAGGAGGCGGAGTTGGCATGGAAAAATGAAAGGAGCAACTCTTGGCTGCAGGTTAGGTGGTAAAAATAAACAGATCAATAATATTCAAATTAATTAATAAAGAATAGTGATATGACTCTGTCCACCCCATTTTCATCCATGCATCCGAGTTCGATTCTAGGCTAGGGAATATTTTCACCCGGAGTTGGATTTCTGACCAAAGACCTATTTGGCTAAATAGTTTGTCATTGATATATAGTTTCTCATGCAGATTTTATAAATAATTGTACACCTTTTATTGTATTTTTTTTAAATATTTTTATAGTAAATGACTTATATGTTAGCCTTCATCTCAGAACTAGAAATAAACACAAACCAACTCCAGAGAAGATGAAGGAATCTTCAAAGCCCTTGAAAACTATATTTCAGGAGAAATGTAAATGGGAACACGCATCCCAAGTATCGGCAAAATTAGTTTTCTGTGATATTCAAAACAGAGTACAATTTCTATGACACCCAAACTCTCTGACAGGAATTCTATTGAAAAGACCAGGGAGAAAACACCATCAAAACTAATTTAACCATTCTTTCTTAACAAATGAAAAGATTCATTGAATTGTTGAATTAAACAGAGAGCTGTGTCTAAAATAGATGTAGATGTGTGACCTAGGCTATGTAGCTGTGCATCTAAAATTGGATCTATGACCTAGGCTATGTAGCTATGTAGGCTGCAGTGGGAATTTCTTTCCTGCTAAACCCTACGACGGGCATTTCTGGGGTTTCTTCGAGCTTTCGCTTCTGAATTCGACAATCAACATGAAGGGCTGGGTCTTTCTCATGAATGTGTATATCTGGCTCTATATGCAGGTTTTTGGCGGTTCCTCTCAACTGAATGAACCAGCTTTTCATAACATGCTTAATCTACCCACGCATAATATTTAATATCTACTGGTTATGCAATTCTTATGGATATTTCCAACCTCCTGGTTTAAGCAACTTCGGCTGCATGGGCTTATGCAACTCTTATGTATATGGGACAAATGGCATGAAATGAGAAGAGGAGGAGCTCAATTGGGGGTTTCGAGAGACTTGTTACATGGAGAACCACCTAATACCTCACATGTGAACATCCTCAACACTTATGTGAACACCGACAGACACAGAGGACTAAAACTAACTCAATTGGCATAACTATTCTGCAATATAAATGTTCTGAAAATATATCATACAGATGTCCGTAAACTGCACCAAGAAACATATATTCTGTACTAACCTTTGATTTTCTATTTAATCTGCAAATTGGTGGTTAAAGAAAGCTACAAACTCCTCATTCTCTGCTGCAAAATCACGAGAAAAGCTACAAACTCCCCATTCTCTACTACAAAAGCACGGGAAATCCTGCTCTAGCTCTTGTATATAAAATTCAATTCATCAGAAAAAGAAACAAAGAAATAGGGTTAGGAATGAATTTAAAAATAATTCAAGAAAATATTCCCAACTCACTCACTCACTTTGAATGCATTATTTGTTGATGAAGTCGCCCCTTCGACCCCCAGTACATATTCTCCTCAGGTTGAACATTCTCTCTCAATTAACAAACACACAAAACAAACATTTACACAGCACACAAAACAAACATTTACGCAGGACCAACATTTACCACAAGACTACACATGACATTGACGCATACAACTGACCCAGAACATTTATGGAGCGCTCCATAAGACACAGACAAATTTACATAGTGCTTGAGAGAGAAAGAACACCCGTGCTTAACCTGCAGATTCAACAGAGAAAACAAATTGTCAGGTTACATAAAATTACTCAATGCCTTTGCCTGGTTAACGAGTTGAATAAACAGAGAGATAGACAAACCAATTCAAGGGAACTGAAAATTACCCTCCATGGATAACCCACTCAGATCGCCCTGCTGCTGTTTTCGATCACCTCCTGTTCTTTCGTGAATTTCCTCATCTCATTCTTCATTCATCATGCGGTGGAGTATATAATGATCACTGATACCTCTCATCCTTCATTCATCAGGCGCGCCCCTCTCCGTCTTTATTAATCATGCACGCTAGTATATAATGACTAGGGTGTGCCTCAGTTTTATGCTTGCTTTTTTGGACCGTTGTGTTCAAATTTATTATTAACCAATCTTTTAATTACTATTCATTAAACCAATCTTTTAATTTCCATTCATTAAAACATCTTTTAACTCATTTATAATTTATGATATTTCTGTAGTTTTTTTGACAGGCGTTTTTCAGTTCTCTGGGTGTGCATAACAATGATTCCGTGAGAATAAAAGTTAATGGTGCAAAGGTTGGCTCGTGTTTATTGAGTGGAATATATGTATACTTAAAATAAAATAATAATTAAATATTTTTTAATATATATATATATATAGTTTCAAAGTTAAAGACTGAATGGAATATATGTATAATAATAAATTAATAAATTTAAAATGCACAATAAATTGAAAAATTCAATTTATTAAAATTTATATAATATATATATTATATATATATATATATATATATCATATATAAATATTATACTATATATATAAGTGTTCAAGTAAAGAGTATATTAAGACAATAAATTTATGTAGAATGAGAATTATTTAGAACTTTCTAAGTAGAAGTGGATGCATTAACATAATGTATAACATAATATTGGAATAAATGGAACATGTCAAGTTGCTTTGGCTTTAGTGAATCGTGATTTCTCATCTTCATGAATTTCTGTTACTAATCATGCTACTAATTTTTAAATTTCACTATCTGATATGATAAATGTATTTATTAGGATGATACATAAAATATAGGTGGGAGTGAGACCTTTTGTCATCCTATCCAATCTTGGAACCTCTAGATACATAACAAAGAGGGACAGTCACAACAAATTGTGGTTTAAACTAAATCTCCAAAATGAAGAGAAGTATGAAAGTATCTTCCATCCATTTTCAAAAATTTTAAATAAATTTCCAAGCAAAAACTTTTGCTACAAAAGAATACCAAGGTGTTGTATATCACTCATATCTATTCTTCAAACGAATTTTAATATTTTACTTTTAACAATGCTCAACATTATATGGCTATATGAATTTGTATTTATTGATGTTTTCCATCTCAGTGTATATTATTGTGATTATTATCGTTTTCATTATTTACCGTCATTATAATAAATATTTATCTATGGGGCAACATCCACGGTCAATTTTCTTATTCCTACCAACTTTTACTTTTAAAGGAGGTATTTGCCTATGCACAACTATTCCATATCATATATTTAAATAATGTTATTATCGAGGAGATTATATAATAAACAATGCTTTTAATCTTTATTGCCATGGCAGATTTTATTGGCATTGGTTATTTTATCCAAAGTACCACCAAATTAATGCATTAACATACAATTGGATTTATTTCAAGTGGATCAAGGAATGATTATCATCCTCCACATGTAGGTTTGATTCCCACAAGTGACATGTACTTGAGCTCATATCAAGTATATTTCTCTAATGGATTTCATTCTTATTGTCAAATTCCCTTATAGCCTTAATAATCGAGGGTTTTCCCTACGTATCATCTTCGAAATGTTTGTAACATGGAAAAAAATACAATATATCATGGAAACCTGTTCGCACTGGTTGCAAGCTAATTACTAGTTACTTGATCAATTAAGAGATATTTCCATATACAACAAAATTAAAACAAATTTTGATTACTTATAGTTGTCTTACATCATCATAGTTTGTTACATTGATCATTGTGATGTCTAATACAACATAAAGTGAGAGCATTAATAATTTGAGTAATGGAATTCAAAAAACAAAACACATCTCATGTCTTTTTCTTTCCTCCCCTCCTTATGAGAAATATATTTATATTCCATATGAGGAACATGTATGTTTTCATCCTCTAGGGACTAATCAGACTCGACAACAACAAATCCATTATAACAAACCTTAACATGTGGCTTGCAAGAGTTAAACCTAGGTGCGGAGCACAACAATTATTTCTCCCATCCACCTAAGATAAACCCAAATGGAAAAGCATTCCTCTTAATTTATGTGAATAAAATGAACAAGTTAAGTTATTTGTCTATTATAAAAACCAAAAAACAATTGAAACAACGCCAAGTTTATACATGTAGATCCAAGAGAAGCTTCACCAACACCCTCAAAGTATGAAATGGTTACCATGTAACAAACAATAAAATTATAAGGCTAAAAGGAATGGGAAATGAAATTATATACCTCGTATTAAAGGAAATATATTAGTTAAGTTATGTAATTAAGATTTTATGTTTTCTTTTGTTTTAAAAATAATAAAAAGAATTCTGAGTAAAATTGGAATGGTTTCCATGGTCGAGAATGTTGATGCTTCTAGTGTAGCATAACTAATCATTATGGAATTCAACTATCCTACATAATGCATCACCTTTGTTATTTTAATAATCGTGTTCCTAGATGGGGGAGGTAGGAGCAAGAGGGGCATTATTCAACCCCAATGAAAAAATTGTGGCACAATTTTCATGGGGTCTTGGTCATGCGACAAACAACCAAGTGGAGCTTCTTTCTCTATGGAAGGGTCTAGAAACTTCTTTAGAAATAAATTTTAACATTATTCTAGTCTTCATTGATTCAATGATTATAATTCATTAGGTGGTCAAGGCTATGATGGAGTCGAGCTTTGATTTCCCTCTTATTCTCCAAAGGATTCTCTTACTTGCATCTCAATTTGAGCATATGGATATTTTCCATGTTTGCAGACAGTCGAATTCAGTGGCAAACGCATTGGAAAATAAAGGCTCTATGTTGGGCAAAGAAAGATTATATTTGGATCAAGGAAATTTCAAAATTGTCTATATACCATAGCCATGAGGAGACTTAAAAGACGTATTCACTTTCATTCAAATTTTGATACATATGGAAATTTGTTCTGAAGTGGTAATGAAACATCTTCCACCTGCTCTAAATGGTCTATGACTCTTGTTAAAAGGCCAAGTGGTATTGGGATCTAGAGATGTAGTATTTTCTGACGTCAACCTTAAAGCATTTCCTCTAGGTGTCCCATGCACCTTATTATGTGTCTTGAAATATTTCCTCTCATATACGAAATGAAGCATAAGAATTTAATTCATATTTGGTGGGAGGACTGGAATTCAATATGGCTATGGAGCTTCTTTCTTTGAGAATTGGACTTGAGTTAATTTCATCACCCTGCACTTTCAATCATAAGTCTATTCATCATCCTCCAGAGGATTTTGGGCTCATGGCAGTGTTTCAGTCTCAATTATAAAATAGATTATGTGGAACTCCAAAAAAATCTTTGGGAGCCTTACCTGGCTAGTCTTCGAGTGTGGGTTAAGCTTATTGGTTCTTTTGCAAGTCATGTTCAGTGGTCCTTTCCTGAAATAACAAAACCTCATTGTCTTCTAGAGAGCCTTAATGTTGTTTCATTGTTTATTAAATTTTTGGATTTGGTTGAGATGTTGTTAGGGTTTCTAGGAAACAAGAGGATGACATGGATGAGATACAATGCTAGTCTTCACAATCAGTATTAGAAGTTAAGTTCCTTCGACTTTTGAGTAGTCAAGAAATTTCTTTGAATGAACTTAATG
Organism: Pinus taeda; assembly: GCA_000404065.3. Lineage (NCBI taxonomy): Eukaryota > Viridiplantae > Streptophyta > Pinopsida > Pinales > Pinaceae > Pinus > Pinus taeda. Next base: position 35,865 of record APFE030007183.1, on the reverse strand, counting down.
AGGAAGTTATTGCACTCATCGCTTCGATTACAACTCTAGAGAATTGTATGGTTTTTAGTGCTAACCTTTCTCTTGGAAGTGTTGCTCCTAGTGTATTTCCTAATAAGAAGAAGCCTCTTCTCTCGTAGAGGAATGAAAATCCTAGTGTTGGGCATTTTTTATGGGAGAAACTAAGGACAAGTTTATTTGTTTTAGTTAAAAATATTTGTTGATATGTGTTGTAATGTAAATACCTTCTTATACTTGGGATCTTCTATATATTCATAAAAATATCTATATTTAGAACAGGGAAGAAATGAAACCATAGAGATGGGACTAATTTTGTATGGTCTAGTGAATATTTACATTCTGAGAGAAAATAAATATCTTGTAAGGGTTCTAGCCCATAATCTAGTATTATTAATGCAAAACCTTTAACCGTTTCTTTAAAAAAAACACATTCCTCTATTTCCCATGGAGATTTGGATTGTTAGTGAATCAATGTTTTGTTAAGGTACTCCATACAAAAAGGTATCTAATTCAAATCCCCCGTGGGCGTTTGCCCCACAAAAAAATAATGATATTCCTATATTTGAAAAAAAAACTCTAACAATTGTAATAACTACTTAGTATTACTACTATAATGCCCAATGCAATGGCTACACATTATATAAATGGTGCAAATACACTCATAATGCAACTAGTAGATCACAGAATTCCATGAAATGGACATTCAAATTATTCCATAGATATTTATTTGGGAATTGACTAATATTTATTCCAATATGAAAGAATTTATCACAAAATTTGTTATTTATTAATAATTATGCATCACAAAAATATTATTTATTTAAGATATGAAAATATAAGTTTCACAAAATAAAATCATATATGACCTAAAATGTTTAACATTTCAAGTTGGAAATTGAATTATTCACATAAAAACACTCCTAAAATAATGAGTTGGAAAAAATATTGAAGCAGCTATAATAATTTGGCAATTCTCTCTTATGATGCATTTCTAAGGTTTTGCCTAACATTAGGTGTTTCTTAGATCAAGAACATGTGAATATTCAACCTTACAGTTGATCTGGAATAGAAATTACAACATTGAACATAGGAAAATATTTCAATTCATTTCAAACCCATTCCATTTGGCAATATATTAAAGATACTAAATATATACTAATAATTTTTAACCCTTAGGGCACACTTTTACAAGAAAAAATCATATATGAAATTAATTCCATTACTACAAATTTATAGTAATGACACCATTTGCTGCAACACCACTTTCCGTCAATATGACACCATTTCCTCGTTGCTGCAACACCACTTTCCGTCAATACAACATCATTTCTCCATTGCCGCAACAGCACTTCCCGCGGCTGCAGCACAAGCTTATGTTCCGGCGACATCACTTTTCAATACTGCAATACCAGTTCCAGCACTTAATGAATTATCATCCTGATGGAACATACTGTGCTTCATTAAAAGGACCAACCATGCACTCTAATAATTACACTTCATCACTACTACTTCCTGTCAGATCACTTGTGTTTTCACGATTGAAAACCTGTTGAAATTATGATTAAGCCAGCAGAAGACAAGATAAGATTTTTTTGCGTGCGACTAAAGGTAAAAGTAAAGGTACGCATGTTTAAGTGTGAACATTAAATTATAGTTAATGTGGAGATGTGATACGACTGCCGAAATCATTATATTGCCAATCAGATCATTCAACCGTAGATTTGGGGGGATTACCAAAATATCGTAATTATTCCATAACACGTCAATCGCCGCCACCCTTACTCCTCGCAGTAATATCTAAAACTCATCTCGCTGTGGCATATCCTCATTTGTAACAGTTTATTTTGTCTCAAACCTGGTAACTAGGCTCTGCATTGTGTATTTTTTGTCAGATTTGCAGCTATGGGGGGAAATCTGATCACATATGAACCTGGCACAACAGTGCTATTGTAACTCTACCCTGAGGTTTACCAAATTTTCCTGCAAGCAGGATGGGTAGACTACTTTAGAAGACTCCCAGATTTCAACACACAACAGGTGTTGGAGTTCGCATGCAACTTAAGAGAAGGATTTTCTACAGTCCAGGGAGTACATATTCCGGTAACAGAGGAAGATGTAGCCCAAGTCTCCGGGTTACCAACTAACGGTACACGCTAATTTAGTAGGAAACATGTGATTTTGAATGCGCAGCAAGGCTTCTTCCTACCAGGCGAGCACGTCGAAGCCAAAGGCAGAGGGGTCGCACTTCAGTCACTGCCTCCACCATGGCCAAAAGTCGCGGAGTTTGTCAAGTAGTATTTAACTTGCGAAGGTCATTACCAGGTAATTTACCAACACGAATTCGTTTTGTTAAATCATTTGAGGCATCGTCAATTGATAAATATGCCTTATTATCTATTGGGTTGTCTGAAAAATATGTCACATTATACTGAAAAAGCAAAGCATCCGCCCCTTTCCCTGAAACACCACCGGTTAGCCAAACTCTTAATAAATAGAGGCTTTGCTCTAAATCATCCACCCCCCATCATTAATCCTCCCCAACAAATAGAAGAAGATCCTCAGCAGGAAGAGGAAGTTCCCCAACAACCAGAGCAAATACCCTAGGAAGTTCCCCAACAACTAGAGCAAATACCCCAGGAAATTCCCCAACAACCAGAGAAAATACCCCAGTAAATTCCCCAGCAATTAGCAGCAGAAACACCCCTACAGAGGACCCCATCTCCCAATGAAGCTCAACCATCTACCCCCATGCTTCATATTTCGACTGATGACTCTGATGATAACACCCCCATCATTTTTCTTAAAAGGAAAAAGCAGCAGAAAACTGAAACTCCACCAAAAGGGAGAAGAACCAGGGCTTTGATCAAAGCAACCTCTATTCTCGATAGTCCCCCTAGGCTGAAGGAAAGTGGCCGAAAAAGAAAAATTACTAATTTTCCTACCTCCTTAAAGAGGCAGCGAACACGGTCGACTGCAGAAGTTAAACCCACCAGCCCTGTGATCCGCAGTTCTCCACCCATCACCCTAACACCCCACATTCCAATCATCCTGGAGCAGTCCCTTTCCTCACCATCTGGGGCTGAGATGCAGAGCGTTGACAGTTTTGTGACATCATTTTCTGAGGCAGCTGCTACACAAGAACCAACTACAGAAAAATCTAAAGTAGACACCCAAGGTGATATTGGGCAAGTGGCTGTTACACAAGAACCAGCCACTGACCCAACAGGTGACACACAAGAACCACCTGTTGGGGATGCCAATGACCAAATGGATGTGGAACAACAATCCCTTCCTCTGTTAGAGCCTGCAGATACACAAGCTCCGCCTACCATAGCCTCCCTGCAGGAAGAAATTGAGTTTTTAAAATCTCAAATTAAGGATTATCAACAGGAGATAATAATGGTTAAGGAAGCCTATGAGAATGAATATAATCTCCACTTCTTAGCACAGGTAGCATCTGTAACAGAAAAGAGTCAATACAATGAGTATATGTGCAGTGAGTGTGGTGAGATGTACACTCAAGCAGGATATAAGGTAGTCCAGGTTCCAATGACCGAAGCTAATCCACAACCCTCTGCCACTGGAATCAAAACAGAGCAACCTGCTGTGGTAGTCAAAACAGAACAACCTGCTGCTATTATTAAAATAGAACAACCTGCTGTTACACAAGAACCAACAGGAATGGCAGCAGAAGAAACGCAACAACCTGCTATCACACAAGAACCAGCAGGAGTTGCAGGAGCAGAAACAGAACAACCTGTTGTCACACAAGAACCAGTAGGAGTTGCAGGAGTAGAGATAGAACAACTTGGTGTTACACAAGAACCAGCAGGCTTTCTAAGAATTGTAAAAGAAGAAACAGAGCAGCCTGTTGTCACACAAGAATCAACAGGTTTTTCAAGAGTTGTGGAGGAAGACATAGAACCACCACGGGCCACCCAAACTACTAAAGAATAGAGACCCTTTTCTGACGCTTATGCACAGACTGAACTCCCCTGTGTCAGTGATGCTTATGCACAGACTGAACCCTCCTGTGTCAGTGACGCTTATGCACAGACTGAACCCCCCTGTGTCAGTGATGCTCACACGAAGACCTCTAGTTTTCAACAACTAAAGGACACATGGAGAATAGAATACGAGCTTTCACAAGGGAAGGCATTCCAACAG
>APFE030007173.1:10208-20930 GCA_000404065.3 Pinus taeda | reverse complement strand
ATGTTGGGTCCCTATAATACTAGTGATTACCCCATTACTATTGTAGTTGTACCCCTTATTAATATTGTTGTGCCCCTATTGTCCCCATATTGTTATTACTATGCCCCGTAGAATCCCTCTATTGTTATTTTTCTGGCTTTATATTATTATTGTTAGGTCGGATGGGTTATATTGTGACTCTTTAGACTCCTATATATAGAAAGGAGGTTTTGTCATTTGAATCATCCAAGAATTGTTCATTTATGTAATGTAAAGGAGGTTGCCCCCTCGAAGACGCTGAATTCTAAGGCGTTGATCTATCTATCTTTTCTTGAGCTGGTTTCATAACAATTGTAATGTATGTGTGTCATTATATCCACGAAAACATTTATGCCTATGAGATGAAGCACAACATGACACCTAATTTCATGTTGAACCTTGGTTCAGCACTGAGTGTTCCCAAAGTTCTAGGGAAAAGGTTCTTATACAAAAAACTAGCACAAGCATTTGAGGCAATATTGACACATTTCAACAAAAACTTCCCTATAATTCACTATGTTCTTGTATTCATATGTGTCAAGTATTTAGCTATGAATAAAACTGCAACTAGAGAACTCTGATTATTTAGCCACATTGATATTAAAGGGAGAAAATGTAGAAATGTATTGCTAGGTATGGGTGTAGAGACAAACAGACAAGTAATGTGGGCTTTGAGAATCAATTACTGAAATTCTAGAAAGACTTTATAGTGTCATATAACATATACACTCGTGATATTAATAATTGACCCAAGACTGAAGAAAATAATTGTGACTGTGCACACAATATTGTATTTTGATAGCCTTTTGAACAAAGCCAAATCTAGACTTGTTTGTTTGCTCCTTATATTGAGCCAGTTTAGTATCAAGTTTCTTAATATTCCCATTGCTTGTGTCAAGAATCTTGTTAATCTATAATCATACGAAATGAAAATAAAATAATCAAACTCATATGCATTTCCTGCAAATTATCATCTAAAAGAAACTTGTCAACATATATTTATGTACCAACTTGTTTAGTAGAATATGATTCTATTTTGATCTTAAACAACACATCTATTTGTTTCAAATAGGTTAAATATGTAAAAATAATGACAATAAGCAATTAATTGAGCTTATTCTTCAACTATTTGCAAAACCAATTAAAAAAATAACTTTTGAATTTTTTTCCTAATCAATTAAAAAAAATAGCTTACACAGTAGGCAACAACCTGAAGCATTGGATGAGGAGGCTCTTAGTCTATATTTTTCTTAAAGGAAAACACAGTCAATAACTTCTCTTATACATAAAATTCCATGAGAAATGGGAAACACATGGATGAATAGATTGTAATGAACCCCCTTACCTCACAAAGGAAGGGGAGTCCATTAAAATAACAACAATAAATCCTAATTTAATTTTTCCTTGAATTAAATTAGGAATTGAATTAAAATTATATTCTCATAACAACTTTTAATAGTTAACTAAGTTAATTTGACTTAGTTTGCCTAGGAAATTTGAGTTAGAAGTCCATCTAGAGTCATGTAGAGTGATCCCTAAATTTTAGGGGTCCAACATGAGTTCTTTTCAGTTGTAATTAATTAACTCTGTCTAATTGAGTTACAGTCAGTTAAACTAGTTCCAACTGTTGGAAGAACTAGTAGGAGGTCTAGTAGTGGGGACGAGCACTAGTGCAGCCTCATTGCTCCACCAATTAACTGAAGATTCACTCATAAATAACTCATGCATGTTAGTTGAGAGGAAGACCCAGTTGAGATTAGAGTTCAGGGACAATGTACTATCAGTTGTATAATTTTCAAAGTTATATAGATGGTGCATGCAATTAGTTGAGGGCTTATGATGGATTGCGCAGTTATGAAGTGAGAACTTCACAATTAAATATGGGCTAATTCTCTCAGGAATTGCACAAGGAAGTAGGGGTTTGGTAGGGAGTAGATTTGGCTAAGTTTTGGCCCGGGCTTGTTTGTGAAGCAGAGAGATAGATTGTACTTGGGCTAGAATTGTTCAGGTTGAACAAGCATTGTATTTTCTTCTCAGATCTTCTGGTTAATGCAATATAGATAGTCAAGTTTTTGAGTAGTTTCTTTCCCCATAGAAATACTATGTTATGTGCCATTGAAATCCTTCCTTTCCCGCTTATTGTTTTCATCGATCAATTTTGGTTTCCACTCAAGAGTAGAGTATATTATTTTCTTGTGTTTTAGCATATCACATAAGATATTGAGTCTATAGTACAAATCTACATGGTATCAACGCTAAAGATAGTATAGAAGAGGAGAATTTGAATTTTCTATGGAGGTGAAATTGAATTTGTAGGTTCATACGTGAGAGTCAGCAATATCCCATTCTATGGTTTGAAACTTGAGTATGCCTAGAAGGTATCTCAAATTACATAGCTTGGAAAGATAGGATGGAGGAAGTGATAGAAGACAACGGATTCAAGGAATTCATAGATCATGATATTTTGGAGCCTCTAGCATCTGATGCTAGAGATCTAGCTGAATGGAGAAAGTGTGTGGAAAAAGTGTGAAGGATTATCCTCGAAGGAGTTCGAGACCACATTATCTCAAATCTCCAAGGTAAGGAAACTAAATTTGAAATGTGGAATGAATTGACAGACCTATTTCAAAATAGCAGTGACAACAGGAAGTTGGCACAGAAGGAAAAATTCAAAAAGATCAACATGGAGAAGGGTGACTCAATTATGATGTACTTGACCAAGTTCCCCTAATGTCGAGATGAGCTTGGAAGTTCAATATTACTCTTGCTGAAGATTATCTAGTGAGCCTAGCACTTATGGAACTTCCCAAAAGCTAGCACAATTACCAAGACTCAGTTAATGGGAGGGAGAACCTAACAGAGTGGGAGCGATTGAGGTATGAATTGGTATAGGAAGAGATACAATGAAACACCAGAGATGGGTCCTCATCAAACCATGATGATGAGGAGGATTGTTCCATAGTAAGTAAGGAAAATTAAGGGAAGGGGAAGTCATCCCATTCCAAATCAGATTCTTTTCAGGGTGGAAAGAAGAAGGACATGTCGAAATTCAAATGCTTTCACTGTCATGAGATGGGACACTTTTCCAAAAAGTCCATTCAAGAAGGCTGGTAAGAAGCCCTCATGAGGTGAATCTCGTGCTTCACAATTCGAACTGGACTTTACCCATATCGCTTATATGGTGTCATTGATGATGGGTAGTGTGTGGTACCTGGACAGTGGAGATTCTTTCCACATGACTGGTAATAAATATCTCTTTGGTAACTTAGAGGAGAAGGATCTCCAGATGCATATCGAGATGGGTGATGATGGGAGGTATAATGCTACCAACATCGGTACAGTTACCTTTTAGAGGGAGAGGGGTTCTCCCCTTACTTTGTGAGATGTTATGTATGTTCCTAGTTTGAAGAAGAACTTGATATTTATTTCCATGTTGGATGATAGAGGCTATGATTGATATTTAGTAAGGGAAAGGCATTCCTTCATCACATAGCTATAGGATAGGTAAAGAGGATAGGGGTTCCAGTGAAGAAACTCTACAAGTTGGAGATAGAAGATTGTGCTCCATTGAGCATAAGGTAGAGAAGGTGTAGATCCGAGACAACGATGAGTTGTGGCACATGAGATTGGGTCACTTGCACCATGGTGATTTGAAGATATTGCAACAAAATCCTACTGGTATTCCCAAGGGTACACTAGTGCAAGTAGACAGATGAAAAGGGTGAATAGTGGGAAAGTACACCAAGGATTCCTTTCATGACAAAGATAGTTGAGCACAGGTGATCCTCAATCATGTTCACTCATATTTATGTGGACCATTCTCAACAGCATCCATTGCCAAGCACATGTATTATGTAATATTGGATGATGATTTTTCTCATAAGTGTTGGATCTTCTTCATGTAGAAGAAATATCAAAATCTTGCTGAGTTTTGTGAATTTAAAGCACTTGTCAAGAGATATACTGGCAATAAAGTTAAAGCTCTGAGGAGTGATAATGGTAGAGAGTATGCTTTGAATGAGTTCAAAAACTTATGTGAATCAAAAGGCATTAGACGGGAGTTGATAGAACGTCATAACCCACAACATAATGGGGTGGCTGAAAGGATGAGCATGAGTATTGTGGGAGCGTCGTGGGTGATTTTTCATGATCAAGGTCTACCATTATGCTTGCGGGCTGAAGCATGAAACACATCTATTTATTTGCAGAACAGAAACCCTCATAAAATTCTTGGTATGAGTACAATGAAGAGGATTTTTTAGGGAAGAAACCAGATGTGGCACACTTCAGGATTTTTGGTTCATCAGTCTACTACCATGTAACTAAATATACATGGAAAAAGTTTGAGCCAAGAACAGAGTTGGGCATATTTGTGGGTTACACTAATAAACCTCACAACTATTGGGTGTACCTTCCAACCAACCAGATGACAACGGTTTGCAGAGATGTAAAATTCGATGAAGAGAAGGCCATGAGATGTTCCCTTGAGAGGTAGATTCAACTACATGTAGTTGAGGAGATCTTAGCTCCAAAGGAGGAACCTTAGAATGATGTGGAGCAACCACATGCAGAGGAGCAGGGAGTGGAAACGCCCTCATGCAGAATCTTCCAGAGATGGGAGAAAGAACACTAGAGAGGTTGACATGTTATTACATGAAGCTAGAGAGAATGTGGGAGCACCCACATCACAATGTAGGTAGAGGAGGTCACCGGAGAGGCACATTAGCTACATGTTTGTAATGAGTGGATGTGTAGAGATTGGACCATCCTGTTTTGAGCAAGAAGTGCAACAATCAATTTGGGTTAATGCTATGGTTGAGGAGTATGACTCCATTTTTAGGAACAATGTTTGGGACGTGGTCACAAGACTGGCAGAGAAGTTAGTGGTGAGTTCTAGATGGATTTACAAGGTAAAGAAAGCAATGGATGGTAGTGTGGAGAAACAAAAGGCTAGTTTTGTGGCCATAGGGTTTTATCAGGTGGAGGGGATTGATTACGATGAGACTTTCCCCCCTATAGCAAGGTACTCATTAATCATATCCATTCTAGCATTATCGGTGTAGATGGGATGGAAGATACATGAGATGGATGTAACAATAACATTCCTCAACGTCATGATTGAGGAATAGGTGTATATTGGGCAACCTGAAGGATTTGAGACCTTCAACAAAGAGTCACATGTGTGAAAACTCAAGCAAGTTTTTTATGGACTAAAACAAGCACCCTGTGCTTGGTACACCAGGATCGATAGCTATTTCACCAGGTTGGGTTTCACCAAAAGTGAAGTAGATGCGAACCTTTACCATATTGTGTTTGAAGGTAGATTGATGATTATTGTTTTATATGTCAATGATTTGATTTTTGTAACTAATGATAAGTTGATTAAGTCTTGTAATGAGGATCTTGCAAGAGAGTTTGAAATGAAGGAATTGGGGCTCATGCTCTAATTTCTGGTGATGGAAGTATGGCAAGGAGATGAGGAAACATTTGTCTCTCAGGGTAAGTATGCCAAAGAGATACTCAAGAAGCTCCACATCAAGAGAAGTAAACCCACAGAGACTCCTCTAACTGGTAACTGGAGGAAGGAGGATGCTACTTCTGGTGAAGTAGTGGAGGCTACTATTTACATATAGCTTATGGGTTCACTCATGGATTTGGTGAACACATGACCAGACATTTTTTTTGCAGTTAAATAGCTTAGTAAAGAAATGGTTAAGCCGACCAAGATGTATTGGAAGGTAGCTAAACATGTGTTGAGATACCTTAGAGGCATTATTCAGTATGGTCTTCATTACAAACAGGCAGAGGGAGTGAAGCCTCAAGGCTTCACCGATGTATATTAGGCAGGGAGTTCATCGAACAGGAAGAGCACATCAGGTTGGATCTTCAGTATTTGGTCAACAAATGTTTCTTGGTACGACAGGAAACAAGGATCAGTTGCACTCAATTCAACAGAAGCAGAGTACATGGCTACTAGTCAAGCAACTGGTGAGGCTATTTGGATGAGAAATATTATGTTTGGTTTGTTTGGTCAGCAGATGGATCCAACAGTGATTTACAGTGACAATCAGAGTTGTATCAAACTCTATGAGAATCTAGCTTTTCATGATCAGTCCAAGCATATTGATATCCAATATCATCATCTTCAAGATTATGTGCAAAGGAGAATTATGTTGTTGGAATACATTCCGACAGAGGAGAAGGATGTAGATATTTTGAAAAAGGCTTTGTCAAGATGAAAATTCGAGTTTCACAAAGGCAGGATCAGGGTAGTAGATAATCCCTTTCTTGTTGAGAGGGAGTGTTAAAAATAGCAACAAGAAATCCTAATTTAATTTGTCCTTGAATTAAACTAGGAATTAAATCCAAATTCTATTCTCATAGCAACTTGTAATAATTAACTAAGTTAATTTAACTTAGTTGACATAGGAAATTTGAGTTGGAAGTCTGTCTAGAGTCATATAGAGTGATCCCTAAATTTTATGGGCCCATCTTGAGTTCTTTTGAGTTGTAATTAATTAGCTTAGTCTAACTGAGTTATAGTGAGTTAAACTACTTCCAACTGTTGGAGGAACTAGTAGGAGGTCTAGTAGTGGGGATGGACACTAGTGTAGCTTCACTGCTCCACCAGTTAACTAAATATTCACTCATAAATAATTCATGCATGTCAGTTTAGAGGAAGACCCAGTTGAGATTAGAGTTTAGAGACAATGTACTATCAATTATATAATTTTCCGAGTTGTACAAATGGTACATGCAATTAGCTAAGGGCATATTATGGGTTATGTAGTTATGGAGAAGAAATTCCCAATTAAATATGGGCTAATTCTCTCAGGAATTATGCAAGGAAGTAGGAGTTTAGAAAGAAGAATATTTGGCTAAGTGTTAGCTTGAGTTTGTTTGGGAAGCAGAGAGATATATTGTACTTGTGTAGGAATTTTTCGAGTTGAACAAGCATTTTATTTTCTTCTCAAATGTTCTGGTTAATGCAATATAAATAGTCGAGGTTTTGAGTAGTTGCTTTCCCCAGAGAAATATTGTGTTATGTGTGATTGAAATTCTTCCTTTCCTACTTATTGTTTTCATCGATCAATTTTGGTTTCCACTTAAGAGTAGAGTAGATTCTTGTCTTGTGTTTTAGCATATCGCATAAGTTGTTGAATCTATAGTTGTTACTGGCGAATCAGGTCCTCATTCTCCATTCACGGAAATGGGATTAGGAGGGTCGCACCCTAGGTTTCATTTTTTTCTTTTCCATCTGCCACCGTGCACTTTAATCCTTACCTTTCTCGCTCACAAAAGATGGAGATAACCATTATTATTCTGCCACGTGACGATCCTTCACGGGCTTGCAGATTCAACTGATAGGCTAATGTTTAGGGCATACGCGTTTGTTACTTCATGATGTCATCTTGCTCCCAACTCTTGACTTCCTGGCATAGTCACGGTTGGTTCATTTTGAAGCTTGTAACTTGTGCCCTCTCCAACCACCTAACCCTCGACCTTCAACTTAGTTAGTTCGAAATATCATTCGCATGTCCTTCCACTACATATACGACCTGACCTCCTGACCTTAGACTAAGTCATGGTCGACACCACTTTTCTAATGCTATTATCCAAGTATTATTTCATCCTCTAGTCTCTCATTATTCGCCTAGCTATGTGGTCCTAGTAGATAATCAATGTCCAATGTCAAATCACGCAAGAGAAGAATCCCACTACTCTACTCATAAGCTTTCCTGCCTACAGTCTTGACTGCAACAAGATAGGACTTATCCAATCCTTTCTTTAAGTTTAGGCTTTCGACCCTTTACTCGACAGTAAACACCCTTCCTTGTTACTCAAGAATGGTTGGGTCATGGCTCTTTCCTTCTGCACCACACAAAGACTTTAGTGGATATTTCTACGCTCTCCCTAGAGATTAGGTCTACTACTTCACGAAATACCTCAAGTTAATGCTCTTGACTATCACCTGCTCTTAAGAATCCATTCGAGTTCTAGATCTACATCAGGAGCTCACCACTCCGTCGAAGTCAGAGTAAGTCGTTCCATGATGTTACCCCTTTTTCAAGCTTGGGTGATAGCTACATTGAAGGGTTACTATCCCATGAGCCTTCCTTACCTTTGGGTAGGGAATTCATCGAATCGCAGATAGATGCTTGTGCATCTCTTATATATCAGAATCCTGGTGCCACATTACACCAGGCTTCCATCTCGCTTGCCACATGCCAAATATTCCAGAATCCTCGCAAACTCTCTCAGTAGCTCCTTGAGATTGCTCATGGGTAGTCATAGCATTTGGCTATAGGCATGGGCTCATGGCCCTCATTGCCAAGTTACTTGTGGTAGGAATGGAGGCTTGTGCACAACCAAGGCTAAAGCCTATGGAAGTACGACAACATGTCAAGATTGGCACTAAGACACTCCCTTGATCTTTCGCATATTGTTCGTTTGTTTAGACAACACTTTGTAAATAGATACCCTGATGTAGATATTGACCGACTCAAGCGAACACAAAGTCTCTCTTGTAAATTTGTAAATTAATACAAAGGGTCTCATAACTCACTTCTTCTAATTGATCATGGTTGGAAACTATAATACATCATTGAGCTCCTTAACTTCGGTTATTGAATTATTTATGATACCATTAAATAATTAGGTAACACTGTCATGGGACTCTTTTCCACTCTGAACTTCAGACACTCTGTGATTACTATTGTTTAGTATATTAACTTATTTACTTTTTCATGTAATCATAGGACACATGTACCCATGCATAATCATAGCCACAATCAATATACAAGTCAGTGAAATATCCCTTCACAATTGCATCATAGATATATACAGAACAATACATATTACAGTCTTTGTTTATCCATATCTATTACAATGAAAATGCATCATAACCCATTAATTGCAAATAGTAATCATACAATATTTATCTTTTCGTTTGTAGTGAAACTTAGTTCGGCCTTTTATCCACATCCTCTTTTCCAAATGCCTCCCTTTATTTTGGGGCAAGATTCCTACCCCTCCATTACTGCTGCATTCTTATTGTTACAGTCCCTCCATAAATTATGTCCTCTTTTGCTTCTTGTATTATCTCAAGCAAGCATGGACCTAAGTAATTTCCTCAACCCATTTAATTTCAGGAACTAGTCCTTTCACTTCATGCACCAGCCAACTTTTAATGCCTATCCTCAAGTTCAGGTTTCTTCTTTGCACAATAAACTATGTCATCCCTAGCAGCAATTCTCCATCCCTAGCTTTTGAATCCATCTCCCAAGGCTGGATCCCCCTTTTTCTTTTTATTTCAAATATTGCAACATATGTACAACTTTCTTACAATGTGGCTCATACTAGAACCTTCAGGACTATCACATAGATAATAAAATTTTATTCAAATTCTTAAAACTAACCATCACCACAACTTCTTTTATGATGTTTAACCTTGTTCCTTGATCTGATGTAAAGTGGATCAAATCTGAAAGTTCTCCAACTATTTTCTTATTTGTTATAAGAAATAAAATTTCTATTAAACTAATAACTAGAAATATGAGTAAACAACCAAGCAAAATAGTGCAATGTTTTCACCTATTTAAATTAAAAAACAAAGACACAAATTTCATTTTGAAAAAGGCTAGGTTAAAGTGAGTTTTGCTAAAAAAAAATATTGCATGCCATGTAAATAAATACGAATAAAAATAGTTTTACCTAGAAAAAAAGGTGATATTAATTTATAACATTACACTTAGAAATTAAAATTGAATATTTTGAAATTAGAAATTAAAATTGAATATTTTGGGATTTATTTCAAAATAATTAGGTTTATTTCTTTGTTTTTAGGAATTAGCTAGCCTTAATTTAATGGTTTATGAATCTGTGTTCTCATTTGACATCAAAGGGATAGGTGAAACAAAGTTGTGTAACTTGTGCATGTGGGGTTGAGCTATATATGATATGTTAAAGAGTTATGTTGTAATGATTTCATCTTCATAGATGTCATTCTAACTAAATAAAATAAAATTTTGATGCACACAATTCATGTATACAAACAAGCAGTGGCATGCTTTTGTTTATATATATTTGGAAGTAAACATTTAAGGACTTATGTTGTAATGATTTCATCTTCATACATATCATTTTACAATTTATGTATACAAATAAGTAGTGACATGCCACAACATGCCTTTTGTTTATATATATTTGGAAGTAAACATCTAGCTTTATTTAGCATGAAGTGTCTATAATTTCGTAATTATTTATAGTAGTTACCTAATTCCTTTAAACTATATAAAATTTAAGTAACAATAATATTGTTAAATTTGAAAATTATCAAATATTGTAATTTAGTAGTATATATTATTATATATATGATATTAAGTTAAATGTTACAAAAATATATAATATATATTATTTATTTTAATATTAACCCTTTAACAATTATTATAATGAAAAATTAATTTTTTTACGAATTTTATTTAAGTTGAAATTATTTTTGTTTACCAAATAAAAACTTTAATTTGTTATTTATTTGCTAGGATTTTTTCTTCATTATATACTAATGACCCTAAACCTAAAGTCCAAAGTAAAAGTTTACCCACTATAAATAATCAATAAATTGTTTCAATAAATCTACTTTTCATGAATGATTTCAAAATAGTCTACTTTTCATTAAATAACATTAATAAATTTACATTCATT